>CM076583.1:1149882184-1150131415 GCA_034641835.2 Pinus albicaulis
CACCTCAGGAGCCCCTTGAGCTTACTGCCTTTCTTGAATTTTTATTACATTTCAACTTGCTGATGTCAAGAAGGGTGTCCCCTTCGATTTTAGTCTCTTGGAGCATGAGGATTTATGAAGGGTCCATTTTCAGGAGATCTTTGACGGCTTTAGATTTCATTAGATTCCCCAAGCCTCTGCAATTCCAAGGGACTAAATGCATTATTTATTGATGGAGGGGTTGGGAAATCTTCCCTTGGGAGGCCTTGTTCTGGTGTTTCTCCCAATGGACATCTCGATTGTGGATTGAATTCCTTGCGTTTTTAGCCTTTCTGCCTCTTCTTCCCTAGCTTATTTATGTGATTTTCTTCCAACTATTTTCGAGGGCCTCTCAAAGGTCTCATCCTCCAAGGAGCAGGAGGTTTCCGTTGACTTCTTTCTAATTATTTCTGCATATGAGGGAGGGGAGGACATGTCTGGGATTGCTCCGGGGAGGACTGCTTCT
The DNA here is from genome assembly GCA_034641835.2 of Pinus albicaulis. Classification (NCBI taxonomy): domain Eukaryota; kingdom Viridiplantae; phylum Streptophyta; class Pinopsida; order Pinales; family Pinaceae; genus Pinus; species Pinus albicaulis. The sequence continues at coordinate 1,149,882,669 of CM076583.1, forward strand.
TCATTTTATTTTTTAGAAGAGGGAAATGTGGGTTGTTCCCTGTTGTCCAAAATTCTTTCTGGAGGATCTGCTGGAGTGTTATCCTATTTAATAGGATTTTTGGCTTCTACCGATGAGAGAACAAAGCTCTCTACCCTAAGAGCCTATCCTGTTTTTGGGACATTGATCCCCTTTATGGCCCCTTTTCCTGTAGCTTTTGTCAGGGCTGCTTTCTGGACCAGGGTCCATTTCTTTCCTTTTGATTTCTCACTCTCTTCTTTAGCCTTCTTTTTACAATGCCTTGCGAAATGGCCATAGCCATGATAATGCTTGCATTTGAATGGAAGATTTTTGTAATCCAACTCTTGGATATGGATCCAATATACAACTGTTAGTTTAATAGCTTCCAGCAACCCAAATTCCAAGTCTACTTCTATGCATATGCATGTGCATGAGTATTGATCTTTTCTCACTGCTTGGTCAATGTGTTTTAAGAGAGAATTTACAATGTTTGAAGAGACTTCTGATTCCAAAAATGTAGTGGGAGGTGAGGGAGGCACACCCACACTGGGACAACTGAAGTCACATCTTGGGCAAGATCGAAGTCAGGTGTTCATTTATTTAAATGTATACCTTGAGGACCCATAAAATATGGCCCATTTCTAAATATGACACTTCTGTCCTCCACATTTTCAAACACAAAAAAAAAAAGAATACTTTACCAACGAAATGGATTTTGATGCCTTCTGAAATTAATGGTGTCCAGTTTCTCTGCACCCAGTATTACATGAATTTGGGAGATGGCTAGAGACCAGTAAACTGCCCATTAAGCCCTCTTTCAGTGAGATTCAATGCAGACCCAAAAGTTTCTTCGGCTAGAATAACCACCGAAGGGACGCTATCCAATTTATTCACAAATTTCTGCTACATATTTGATAGAGGTCATTTACTGCTTGAAACTACTAGTTTCTTAAATGCTGCCACTTCTAGAGGTGGAGGAAGGGGATCAGATCCCCCTGTTAAAGCCATGGCGACTGGGAGGGAACCTCTAATAGGTTAAACATGCACACAGCCAGAGGTTCAAACGTCGGAGCTCGACTCAGATCAATAAAGAGAACATTAATATTACCTCTGCCACCCATGAAAATTTTGAAGTGCGTACCCAATAGATAGTGTCTGAATTTTTGCAAGGCATATACCATTTCCAACCCTTCGCACTTTGTGGTGAAGTAGTTCCTCTGCACTTGAGACAACTTCCTTGTTGCAAAATTTATAGGGTGATTAATATCTCCTTCTCCAGGCTTTACTAACACAACTCCCAGACCTATGTAGGACACATCGAAACGCACATGAAATTCATTCTTCCAATCTAGAAAGACAAGAATAGGCACAGTCACCATTTTTTATTTTAGTATATTGAGACTCTTCTAGAAATATTCATCCCAACAGAACTTGACATCTTTATTTAATCATTTCTCCATGGGTGTAGTAATATGCACGTACTCCTTAATGAACTTCCTCTAATAGCCTGCATGTCCAAGCATCGTGCGTAGCTGTTTTACACTTGTTGGGGGGTTCCAAATAGATAATCACGAAAATCTTCACAAGGTCTACCATAAATCCATGTTTTCACACAATATGTCCCAACAAAATACCATATGGTACATAGAAAATGAACATGTTTAGGTTTAAGGAGATCTAATACTTCCTGTAGGTATCCAACATCAAGCGCAGACTAGAGACATGCTTCTTTAATAGGCCAAAGAATGTCTAGTCATCAAAATATACTTCCAAGAGCTTATGGATATATTCTTTGAAAGTTGCAACAACAACCCTGGAAAAAATAGATGGCGTGTTCATCAAACCAAATGGCATGACAGTGTACTAAAAGGACCCCCACTCAGTACCAAAGGTGGTCTTTCACTTGTCTTACAATGCAATTATGATTTGATGATACCTTGAGAATCCATCCATAAATGAGTAGGATTCTTGCCTATTAGCCCCCTATAAATTTTTTGACAAGAAAACAGGGGGCTAAAATGTTTTTGAGCCTTCAAGGAATGCATTTCCCCTGAAAACACATCATCCTTGAAGCCTCCTTATGCCCTTGTCCTTTGATAAATCCCCACTGATTTTTCCAGTTATAAAGCCTCTCTGATTGTGAAGAAATTCCCAAAAGGCCTCCTCCTTTTCCCCTTATATCAGCGCTTTTAAACCTCTACTTCATCCCCTTTTACTCCTCTCTATTTTCCCCATTAACCCTCTAAACCATATCAATTTCCCTTTTAAACCCTTCAAATACTCTTTGTTTGGTTTAATAAACCGTTCTCCTCACTATCGTTACCCTTCTTTGGCCTTAAAATGCATTAAAATAGGCCAAAAACCCACTTTCTACCTTATAATAGGCCTAAGCCCCTTTCGGCTAAGCCCCACAAACCATTTCCCCACATGCCCAGGCGCTGGAACCAGGCATTAAGGTATTAAGTGCTTATCACAATCGCAACCGTCGGGCGGGCACAACTCTTTTTTACACGCAAAAATCCCGATGCGATTCAGTTTGGTCTGAAGCGCTGCGGATACAATCTCCACCGTTGATCTGAATAGATCTAACGGTCCGCGCTCTCCCGCTTCCCCCACTCCGATCCGAATCGCAATTGTCAATCGCTGCCACTTTCTGCCCGTTGCGATTGCGATCCCCCGACCACATCTCCGCCATTGATCCATGATTTGATCCAACAGCCCAGCGCTAATCGCTATGCGCTCGTTGCCCTTCCCATTCCAACCCTCCGATTAAATTTGAACCATCGATCTCTATCCGGATCAGACGGCTGGCGCTCCATCGCATCACGCCAGTCGCATCACACCTCCCTTCTATGCCTTGTGATCACGATCCTCTTATCCGATCCTGACCGTTCATTATTTTTGATCCAACGGTCCATATTTCCCCCGATCTGCTCCTTTGGACCTTCTCTCCCCCTCGCCAATTTAATCTCTGCCATCGATCCCTTTCGTGATCCAACGGTTGGCAAAAAATCGCTCCAATTGCAATCGCAAATTCCAAACTGTGCCACCCGCTACGCTCCCCGATTGTGATCCACCGATTCCATAAGGTCCGTCCATTGATCCAAGATCGACGGCCCACATCGCATATCACATCCATTCATATTTTCTCATCGGGTGATCATGGGGCTCCATCGCTTAACCTCCACCGTTGATCTCCTCCTGAGATCTGATGGTCCTAAATGAATCGCCCTCCACCCACACCGGGTCCCACATCCAAAGGCTCCGCTTCATTGTCTCTCCATGTTTTCCTTTGTAATTCACCCAAACATCTATCTTTGGGTTTTACACTAATGATCATTTCTTCCGCCACTCTTCATTGTTTCCACTGTTTCTCCACTACTCCGTCACCATGCCTCCGGCCTCCACAGTAAATCTTCTGCCACCGTCCCCAGATTTTATAATTGACTTAATTTATTGTGCAGGGGTTGCAAAGAGGCCATTTCAGCATTGGCCAGTGTTACAGTAGTAGAGATTTAAAGGTTGATTAAAGCCCATAATGGAATACTTAACGCTTTAATCCTAATTCATAGGAATCAAGGCACAATTTGAAGACCAAAGAGCACAGCGACGAGTCATATCTATGCATACATTAGCAGAGCACTGTTTCTCCAAAAGGACACCTTCCTACAGAGTCTCCATGCCTCCTTGAGCCCTTAAACATATTTCACTAACAGAAGCTCCTTAAAGACTGTCTGGACAGTAGTTATGGAGGTATGGAGAGACTTGCAATTTTCCCATCCATGTCATTTATTCCAGAAGGCTAGCGCGGAGTTCCAAATAGCCAGAAGGACTTCATGAAACATCTGAGGTCAAATCTGACCCGACAGAGATCTCTGAACCAGTCTACAGGGTACATTGCAGAGCTCTTAAGCAGAGTGAGCTCAGACTCTTCCACCACTCTGTCTTAATGGATCCATTTAATTTGTATCTACACCTGCTATTATTCATTCTCCTATAAGAATTCCCGAGAACATATTGTAAAGGGTTGTTGTTCGGTTGTTGCCGATTGTTGTTAGAGGGATTCATTTTGATTGTAGAACAGTCTTGGGAGGGAGTAGCAGAGTAGTTTGTAATGTAGTAGGCTGGGAGGATAAAGTCTGGACTGTAACAGCCCTTGAGCTCAGTGTATGTGACTGGTTTTGCATCAATTGATCAAGCACATTTCTTTGGATCCCGGTCTATTACTAAGGGTGATGTTTCTCTTGTATTATTGTTTTATTACACTTTCATGTTGTTCATTGGTCTGCTGGATTGCATCAGAAATATAGCATTTACCCTTGTTAGGTACCCTATGTTTCTTCTCTCCTTGACTTTAATGTTTTCTGCTGATAGTGAATCTAAGAGTAAATTCAGCTAATTTAACCAGTGTAGCGGTTCCATATGCTGCTAGCTGATGTATGAATTCGAGGTTTGCTGCTTGGATGTTTCTTGCCGGTGTCAAAGCATTGAAGGTTCAAAGTCCTTCTCTGATCTATAGACCCTGGCTCTGTTAAAATTATCTTTGTTTTCCCTTGGAGTATGCTAAAGCTGACCTGGAGTTAAATGACCTCTGGTCCGATCTACAAGCTGCCCCTTTGTCCCTCCTTTGAGAGCTGCCTCTGAGTATGTCCAAACAGGTTTGGAGTTAAATGACCTCTGACCTTATCTATAGACAGAAATTGGGTGTCTTTCCTTCTTTCACTTTCAATCCTTAATGTTCCATCCCACCATCTATCTAAAAATATCCTTTAGTGTAGATGACTTGCCCTCTAAAAGCCTTGGCTAGTTGTTGCAAGTAATTCTCCTTTCATGACTCCATAGCCCCATGGAAGGCACTTTCTTGACCTATCCCCTTTGTTGAAACATCCTGCTGCTTTGTTCCTTTTGTCCCATTACTTTCTCAGTCTATGATCTCATGACCAATCCAGAAAATAACCAACCAAATCATTTTAAACCCCCTTTGTGCTTCATAACTAGCCTAACATCTCATTTGAACTTTCAAATATATATCATTCTTTGTTTTATTAGAGAGATCCCTCTCCGGGTCCAGAAGGGCTAGATCCTAGGGCCCCAAAGTGGTTATGATGTTGTATCATCTTTTGGTCTTGCCAATCTGGCCAAAACATGGGAACCCCAACATAATGGCGACTCCACTGGGGAATAAAGACCACTTAGCCTAGATTGACTTTTAATTGCTGATGGTGGACAACAACCTGCTCCAAACAGTCAAATTCATCCACCTGGCGACTCCACACTCCATAAATCCTAGAAGACCAAATGACTCCACTGGTAGAAGAATATGAACTGGTTGAGAAGATACAGTGACCTCTTTCTGATTTACAAACATGCTTCCATGCATACAAAGAAGATATGCCCCAATGAGTAGGGAGCATATCCCTGGATTCCCACACAAAATGCCTGAAGTGGACTGGTTAGAAAACCTGCCTACCTTTCAGGGTGAAAACATTGATCACCCCTTGCTACATCTCATCAAGTTTCATATACATGTGTGGAAATTCAAAGTTGAATGGCATGAAGATTGCCTAATGAAAATTTTCATGGCAACATTAGAAGGAAAATCTAGGGTTTGGTATGAATGGTTAGAACCTCAGAGTTTGTTTTCTTTAAGGGACATGCACCAAGTATTTTACAAGAATTATAAAGGAAATTCTCCATCCTTATCATGGGATTGTTGTGATCAATCTCAAAATCTCATACAGTATCTGTTAGATATTGATGAGGATTTGGTTAATATGCATCCTGAAGATCTGCTAATAGCCATTCAAGATTTTCATATGCATCCTAGCTTTCAAAAGAACATGGATGAATCAGCTGAGGAAGAAAAAAATCAAGAGACCATAGACATTCCTCAAGATATTACTGGAAACTCATATGTTGGTTCATCATCCCTTGTAGTTGAGGCTCAATATGACACTCTGCCTCAAATCCAGTCTTCAAAGGAAATGGAGAGCTACTGCACTTCTGCGCAAAGGAACACAAGACCATCTTCTCCTTTGACAGAAGAAGAAATAGATCAAATCATCAATGGGCAGCCAGCCTCTGAAATTTTTTGCACAACAGACATTCTTGCCCATTCATCTGATGAGCTTTGTTGTACAGAGTTGGAAAGCTCACATGGAAATCAGAGTGAAGGAGAATCTGCTGATAATCCAATATGTCTGGTTGGCAGCATTACTTATATTCATGATTTTCCTATTTTTTATCTATCTGATGATGATGTTCTCCAAAGAGAAGATGATCTTGCAGGGTCGTCATTAGTAGATTTATGGGAGGAGGATCAGTACCCTTTACTTCCAAAGAGTAATGAGCCAATGTAGGCTATTTATGATACTGATAAAGAAAGCTTCAAGAGTGCAGAAGAGGGTGAAGGATCTCTAGATCTTTGCTTCACTCCATTACAACTCATTAGTAATGGTTTTCACGTGATTGGAGGTCAACAGTCTTTCCTTTCAGAAGATGAGGAGGAAAGCAAAGAAGAGATTCTTGAGCAAGATGAAAATAACGAGCCTTCCCTTGAAAAAGAGGAAGCAATGGAACAAACCACTGCTCAGGAGTACATAGATCTTTTCACGGAGCTCAGCACATTAGAGTAGAACATATCAGAGCTCCAAGAGGACTCAGCTGCAATATACGATGAGTCCTCTAGTTCAGAAAACGGAGAAGATGAGGGAGATTCTCTCTCCCAAGAGAGTCTTATTCTTGATCCAGTGGAAGAAGAAGAGATCATGGCTGAAGCCTGCCTGCCAAATATTCATAGCCAGGTATATTTTCATGATCCTTATGCTCATTTCCTGCAAACATTTGAGGAAGGATCAAAGGTCTTTTTGAGCAGCATGTTGCAAACAGAAAGAATTTTTTTCAAAACTGCTATTATTGAAAAAAAAGAGTGGGAGCTACCCTGCCTATCTAGCCTACTCAAGGAGCTGAGCAGAAGGGACCAGTCATGGGATCACTTGATGGACTGGTTACATTGGAAGACAATGTTTGTAAGCTAGACTTGTAAAGATTCCAGTTAAAGTAGGGTAGGTAGGAAAAGCTCAATAAAGCTCAGTCTGTGAGCATGTAGTTAGTTGTTTTAATCTCTGCAAAGTCCAGCAAGTCAGACAGTCTAATCCTGGCTTGAATGTTTTCAATTTTTGTCTTAGAATGTAGAGAAGAAATCTGCTAGACAGTTTAATCCTAGCAGTTACTAGTTTAGGTAGAGAAACTATGAGACCAACAGTTTAATCTGGTCTCATGGAGTAATAAGGGTAGAAGTAGAATAGGTTGATTTTCCTGCTTGTAAAAAATTGATGATGTAAAGGGTCTGCAAGTCCAAATGCACCCAGAAGAAAAAATGTTAGGACTATAGTCTGGGTAGGAAGTTGTTTGGGAGAATGTTTAATGCTGATATGATGTCTTCATGTTTTGTGGCAGCTGATCCAAGAAATAAAATGGATGGGTCAAGTACCAGGCATCTGGCCTACACCAAAGATCACTTTCTGGATTCTTGACTCCTTCAAGAAGAAGCCATCCCCATGTGGAGCCACTGTTAGCCCCCCATAAATTTTTTGACAAGAAAATAGGGGGCTAAAATGTTTTTGAGCCTTCAAGGAATGAATTTCCCCTGAAAACACATCATCCTTGAAGCCTCCTTATGCCCTTGTCCTTGGATAAATCCCCACTGCTGTTTCCAGTTATAAAGCCTCTCTGATTGTGAAGAAATGCCTAAAAGGCTTCCTCCTTTCCCCCTTATATCAGCCCTTCTAAACCTCTACTTCATCCCCTTTTACTCCTCTCTATTTTCCTCATTAACCCTCTAAACCATCTCAAATTCCCTTTTAAACCCTTCAAATACTCTTTGTTTGGTTTAGTAAACCCTTCTCCTCTCTATCGTTACCCTTCTTTGGCCTTAATATGCATTAAAATAGGCCAAAAGCTCACTTTCTACCTTATAATAGGCCTAAGCCCCTTTCGACTAAGCCCCGCAAACCATTTCCCCACATGCCCAGGCGTCGAAACCAGGCACTAAGGTCTTAAGCGCTTATCGCAATCGCAACCGTTGGGCAGGCGCAACTCTTTGTTACATGCAAAAATCCCAATGTGATGGAGATTGGTCTGTAGCGCCGTGGATACAATCTCCACCGTTGATCTGAATAGATCTAACGGTCCGCGCTCTCTCGCTTACCCCGCTCCAATCGCAATTGCAATTTTCAATCGCTGCCACTTTCCGCCCATTGCGATTGCGATCCCCCGGCCACATCTCCGCCGTTGATCCATGATTTGATCTGACGGCCCAGCGCTAATCGCTGCACGCTCGTCACCCTTCCCCTTTCGCCCCTCCGATTAAATTTGAACCGTCGATCTCTATCCAGATCGGACGGCTGGAGCTCCATCACATCGTGCCAGTCGCATCGCACCTCCCTTCTGCACCTTGCAATCGCGATCATCCGATCCGATCCCGACCGTTCATTCCTTTTGATCCAACAGTCCAGATTTCCCTCGATCCGTTCCTTTGGCCCTTCTCTCCCCCCCCACCAATTTAATCTCTGCCATCGATGCCTTTTGTGATCCAACGGTTGGCATTGAATCACTCCAATCACAATCGCAAATTCCAAACTGTGCCACCCGCTACATTCCCCGATTGCGATATGTCGATTCCATCAGGTCCGTCTATTGATCCAAGATCAACGGCCCACATCGCATATCGCATCCATTCATGTTTTTTCATCAGGTGATCGTGGGGCTCCATCGCTTAACCTCCGCCGTCGATCTCCTCTTGAGATTTGACGATCCTAAATGAATCACCCTCCACCCACACCGAGTCCCACATCCAAAGGCTCCGCTTCATTGTCTTTCCCTGTTTTCCTTTGTAATTCACCCAAACATCGATCTTTGGGTTTTACACTAATGATCATTTCTTTCGCCACTCTTCATTGTTTCCAATGTTTCTCCACTGCTCCGCCACCATTCCTCCGGCCTCCACATAAAATCTTCTGCCACCATCCCCAGATTTAATAATTGACTTAATCTATTGTGTAGGGGTCGCAAAGAGGCCATTTCAGCATCAGCCAGTGTTACAGCAACAGAGATTTAAAGGTTGATTAAAGCCCGTAATGGAATACTTAACGCTTTAATCCTGATTCATAGGAATCAAGGCACAGTTTGAAGACCAAAGAGCACAACGACGAGTCATATATGTGCATACATCAACAGAGCATCGTTTCTCTAAAAGGACACCTTCCTACAAAGTCTCCATGCCTCCTTGAGCCCTTAAACATATTTCACTGACAGAAACTCCTTAAAGACTGTCTGGACATCAGTTATGGAGGTATGGAGAGACATGCAGTTTTCCCATCCATGTCATTTATTCCAGAAGGCTAGCGCGGAGTTCCAAACAGGCAGAAGGACTTCACGAAACATCCGAGGTCAAATCTAACCGAAAGAGATCTCTGAACCGGTCTACAGGGTACAGTGCAGAGCTATTAAGCAGAGTGAGCTTGGACTCTTCCACCACTCTGTCTTAATGGATCCATTTAATTTGTATCTACACCTGCTATTATTCATTCTCCTACAAGAATTCCCGAGAACATATTGTGAAGGGTTGTTGTTCGGTTGTTGCCGATTGTTGTTAGAGGGATTCATTTTTACTGTAGAAAAGTCTTGGGAGGGAGTAGCAGAGTAGTTTGTAATGTAGTAGGCGGCTGGGAGGAGAAATTCTAGACTGTAACAGCCCTTGAGCTCAGTGTATGTGACTGGTTTTGCATCAATTGATCAAGCACATTTCTTTGGATCCTGGTCTACTACTATGGGTGATTTTTCTCTTGTCTTATTGTTTTATTACACTTTCATGTTGTTCATTGGTCTACTAGCTTGCATCAGAAATATAGCATAGGATTTACCCTTGTTAGGTACCCTATGTTTCTACTCTCCTTGCCTTTAATGTTTTCTGCTGATGGTGAATATAAGAGTAAATTCAACTAATTTAACCAATGTAGTGGTTCCATATGATGCTATCTGATGTATGAATTCGGGGTTTGTTGCTTGGATGTTTCTTGCCGGTGTCAAAGAATTAAAGGTTCAAAGTCCTTCTCTGATCTATAGACCCTGGCTCTGTTAAAATTATCTCTGTTTTCCCTTGGAGTATGCTAAAGTTGACCTGGATTTAAATGACCTCTGGTCTGATCTACAAGTTGCCCCTTTGTCCCTCCTTTGAGAGCTGCCTTTGAGTATGTCCAAGCAGGTCTGGAGTTAAATGACCTCTGACCTGATCTATAGATAGAAATTGGGTGTCTTTCCTTCTTTCACTTTCAATCCTTAATGTTCCATCCCACCATCTATCTAAAAATATCCTTTAGTGTATATGACTTGCCCTCTGAAAGATTTTGCTAGTTGTTGCAGGTAATTCTCCTTTCATGACTCCATAGCCCCATGGAAGGCACTTTCTTGACCTATCCCCTTTGCTGAAACATCATGCTGCTTTGTTCCTTTTCTCCCATTACTTTCTCAGTCTATGATCTCATGACCAACCCAGCAACCAACCAACCAAATCATTTTAAACCCCCTTTGTGCTTCATAACTAGCCTAACATCTCATTTGAACTTTCAAAGATATATCATTCTTTGTTTTGGTGGAGAGATCCCTCTCCCGAGGTCCGAGAGGGCTAGATCCTAGGGCCACAAAGCGGTTGATGTTGTCTCATCTTTTGGTCTTGCCAATGCGGCCAAAACATGGGAACCCCAACGAAACTACCCCCATTGCGCAAAACATTCACCACAGGAAGGTGTAATTCAAATACTACAAAGAGGGAGCAATCTTTCATTGGAGCATTACGAAGTGTTGTTAAAAATAAAAACCCTAGAATCTCTCTCAACCATTCATGTCAATTTGAAAATAAAATATTTGAGCACGAACTTGAGGGGATTTATCTTTTCTCTTTCACCAAATTCTTTGTACATCCAAGAGAGTGAATATAAAGCGTAGAAGATTTGCATCAGTTGGAGAATCATAAATATGTGGATTCCATTCAATCCTAGTTTCGAGCGGTCATCACACCATCTTATTTCCTCAACATTCGGAAACTCATGGTACCATATCAATTGAAGAAATTGGTTTCTCATGCTTTCGTATGTCTTGAAGTTTATTCTTTAAAACTAAGTGTGAGTATAATCAACATTTTGTTACACACATGGCTTCATTGGAAGTACTCTTATACTTAAAAAAGAGTCTTTCGCCTCTTAGGGTAAAGTAGGGTAGGAGAATAAATAAATAAAGCTACTATAATGCTATTAGGGTTTTGAATTTTAAATAATGCATGTTAAAACTAATTTTGATCCACATTAGTTGTTAACACACACATTTGTGACGTATCTTGTTGAGTACAATTCACTCTAATACCTCATGATTTTTCAAAAGTAACCATGATTAATCACTCTAATAAGTTGTCATCTCGGATATATATTTTTAGTTTCCCTTAGAAGGTACTATTGGAAAACCCCCTATGTCGACCACTCTTGTAAAGATCATAATGATCTATTCGAGAGAACACTAGCATTCTTAACTCAAAGAATCTTTCAATCATTGTACGGGATATCTTTAATAAGTCTTTAGGGTAGAGGAATTAGCGAGCAATGATTATTTATTATAAACTTTTCATGCCATCCCTGTATTCTTAAGGGATCGAGTCTGTCTCGCACTTATTAACTAACATTTAAGGTTAATCATAATCGGAGCTTACAAATATTTAGGGAAGGAGAGGAGGTCTCGTGATGAGCTAACCTACCATGATCATGAGACCTAGCATTCATGAAATTACTACTCCTGAGTCACCAAGCTAGAGTAATGGCTTTCAACCAAAAAACTAGAAGACGGGAGGTCTCATCACGGAGCCCAGACACGTTCATTCATGTTACTTCTTGTGAAAGTGGTGACTTTCGCCATCAAGCTTGGTTACCAAGCCGGGACGGTGGGACACGGACATTTTGATGGGTCAAAAGACATCCTTGTCGAGGTTATGAACACTGCGTGCGAGCGGGGCTATGTCTGTGGTATTAAAGTTAACTACATAATATGATTTTCTTGGTTATCCTTCTCTTTCCCTAAGACTCATCATTTTTCTTGGGCAATGGTTTTAAAGAAAATTTGAACTTGATGCTTTGAGTTCTAACTTTCAAAAATCAAGAATCTTTGAATGATGTGGTACCCTTAGTGGAGGTAATTATTTGTACTAGATTAACGGGGAAATTCAGTTTTGAATCCAGATGACAACGAAATTTAGAGTGTTCAATAAAGAGGTTGTTGATTGGTATCATAACACACTTTAATTTCTATGGTATTTGAAGTAGTGAAATACTCAATGATGACTACTCACAAGGTGTTGGTTGCCATCAATGTGTATTTATTGTAATTTCCTCAAATATGTGTTGCATGGCGAGGTACGAGATCGTTATAGTAGGTGCGGGAATCTTGTGTTATTCTTTTTGAAATTGCACTTTTTCGGCAAAATTTGATTTTGGGCAAAAAACAAAATATGGGACAAGGTAACAGGCATGTGCTAATGCTACTTCTCCCCATAATGTCTACTTATTGTACTGATCTTGTCACATTCCTACAATTGATACTTTCATTAGAACTGTAATGTGGTTTTGGCTCGCATTGTAATATTTATGTTGCGGCTAATGAATGCATTACAATATCAAGCATCTTCATCCTTACTTGCTAAAATCATTGCTGACATTTTCTCGCCCTCTATTTCATTGTCTTATAGTTTTGGCTTACACGATGAAGTGCAAGAAGTTCGAGCGTGGGGAGGATATTGAGCTACATCTTTGTCCAAATGTTTATGGATTTTATCAAATAAATACATGATTGTACCTAGTGTTTTAATCATTTTTTATCCATTGTGTTGTTAATTAGAGGCATTTAGAATTAAAATATTAATTCTTGTTATTAATTAAATTGAATAAGTGTTTTGTGTAATAGTCTTGTTAATAAATGCCTTCTTGATGGCAGGGTGATGGCGAGTGAATAAGTTTCACTGTCAAAGCTGCATTTAAATACGGATCCATGCATAAAATCGATACTGAGCAAGCCTAGGTAGTTGAGTACGAGATTGATGTAGGTGAACATATCAATTTTTGCGACAAAATGTAGCGAGAATCTCTAAATACCGAGACGTGGGTTTTTTTCCGGAGAACCATGTTTCATATAACCTTGAGAAATAGTTTGGCAAAATTCGGCTTCGTGAAGGAGTTATCATCGGGGAATATTCCATTTGAAAAACCATTTCGAACATGAATGTATTGGGTCTCTATGAATATTGTTACTTTGGTTATGTTGTCTTCCCAAACATTTATAAATCTATGAAAAAAATGAAGAGAATTTCATGTTATGCTAACCACAAGCTTTACAATATGTACTATCATGTATGCGGTCACAACTCTCATGGGTTATACGATGTTTGGGGATTAAAATAAATCTCTTTTACTCTCAAATTGGTGGATGAATACAAGCACCTTCTTTCTCAAGCGGCGAGCCAATGTCGATGTTTCTTGAATATATAATGCATGGTCATATGATCGATAAAGTGTGATTTATTGACATTTGGAGGCTGATGGAAGAGCCATAAACATTACAATAAACATTATTGGAACAAAATTGACTCATGATGATGATGATGGATTGGACCAATTCACGCTATTGTGCGATGCCCCATCTAGATGTGCGTTGCCTCTTCCATCGAGGCATGATGATCAAAGTCTTCTAGATGCCGGATCAACCCAAATCAAACTTCAATTGGGAAGAAAATATTCTCATTCCGATTTTTCCCAAATCGTATTAACTAAAAAAGCTTAAATTTATTCTTTGTGTAACTATCGATTTTTTAATTAGAAGTAGCATTGCTATTATATATATATAAGGAGAGAATTGTGCACTTTGGGGGCGGGGTGGGGAATTAGTGAGTGCTGTCAAGTAGACGAGAGGAATTTCTTAGTTGTAGAAGCGGAATTCCGGAAATGTAGAAAGACATAATTACGAGATGTAGAACCACCATCGAAGTTGCAGAGGAGAATGGATTGTAATGGGAGCAACAACTTATCTTATCTTTGCCATTTGAATTCGAGTTTTAATCTATAATTTGCTTCAGCATCTTAATTATACATACATATTATGGTTTGCTATGATTTCTCAAAGTATATTGGGTAATCTAGGCTTGTTCCGGGGAGTGGTAAAGGCCCACCACCACTGGAGACAAGTCATGTAGTCTGAATGATATCATAGATGTTAGAATCGAGAGATTTGAATAGAATCATAGATATCATAGATTTGAATTTATAAACATAATTTTCATTTTAAAGTTTATGAGATTAGATTTCATAATCATCATTTCATTTCATACTTAAGACTTTCATTTCACTTTAGTACGCTTGAATAGAATGTTGTAAATCCGGTTTTCTAATTGTTAAATAATTAAGCGAGACTCTTCCACTGAGCAACGGTCTTGGTATGATTGCATTGCATGGGTCAAAAAATAAATGGAGATAATCACCCTATCACAAGTTTAGAAACGAATTTTTTTATGCTTGGTTTAATTACTATACTTACCAAGTTCTACAACATTATAATTTTGTGATTAATACTCGGGAAAATGTAGGACAATGTTGATCGTGAGTGGAATGTGCAAGTATTTATATGATTAGGGTAGGACTAGAGTTTTGTTATGGTTAAAAGTTGATAAGAGTTGAAATTTCTTAATCATTTTAGTTATAGGAATGTAATGATTTACGAGTGATCGGAATTAGAACATATTTTAAATGCTTTGAGCTTTGAGAATGGTTTTTCATTACTTAGATTCGTTTGAATGTTTGTAGGATTTAATTTGATTTTTTTATGCATCCGGAGACTTAGCTTAATAATTATATAGTTAGAATGATTCTTGTTTTCATAGTGTAATCATTTCCTTATAAGAGCAAGTTTTGAGTGCGGATTTGATTAGGTAGAGATATCAAGTTTAAATGCAGCGTGATTTAGTTTTAGTTATAGAGTTACATGATTCGATTTTTGAAGTAGGCTTGTTTTTTAATAGTTCCTTTTCAATTAGATTAAAATATTTAAAGAGAAGGTTTATCATAGATTATTTGCAATGCCATTTTTAATAGGATATTTTAAAGTGTTATTTTATATGAAGCAAAGTAGTTTTCTTTTAGAAATAGTTAGGATTGTATTTTGTTAATTTGAATACTTGAGTTTGTTTTTCGAGGAATAGTTCTAGTTCGTTTAAAGTGTAAATTTATAATGTGTCCTTTTTCTTATCTCAAGATTACTTTCAAGTGTTAGTTTCAAATTGATGAAAGGAACAAATAGATCGGAGTTTTCAAGATATCATAGGAGATTTAAAAAGTAGAATTTCGAGTGCGAGAATGATTTAGAATTGCTTTGTATTTCCTTATAGTGTAATCGTAGTATGGAGTTTGCTTAATAGAATTGGTTAAGTAGATTCCCTTTTGAAGATTGTTTATTTGCAAGCAAATGTGTGTTTCATTGCAAATGCCATTTCGTTTATCATTAAAAAGGAATATTTATACCTGACTATTTAAGTCGAGCCAAGATGCGATATAAATCGCGTTTATGACTCTAGATTGATAATTAATATTGAGAGGTTTAATCTCAGAGCAATTAGATCGCTCAACAATCCCATTGCACCAGCAAATGGATTACGACATGGAGAATCGGAGGGAGGGTTTTGGTTTCATCTTTCCCAGAAATATACATCGAGCTACGATATGGAAATATTGACCTAATGAGACTCTTATTACTTTTGGTGTGAAAGGTGCACTTTGTTCTTATTTATTTCATCTATCTGCATGTTTGGTAAATGTGATTTTCTTTGTAGAGATTAAAATTATATATATATATATATATATATATATATATATATATATATATATATATATAATTATTTATCAAATAAAACTATCCATAAAGAACGTTATCCAAAATAAAGCCTAAGATTCAAGTTAAGGGTTCTTATACCATAGAGAACTTACAAATTTATAAACTAAGTTCACTTAGTATTCCTTTTAAGTTATAACAAATTCAATCATGGATAATTGATTCCATCCATAAAATATGAATGCCCTTCCTATATGTAGAAAATTATAAGGTCCCATGGCTCGCGACACTACTATGGAAAATGTGAGAATTTGTGGGCATTGTCTCTTAAACAAGCATCTCCACCAAGGTTCCAAGAAAAGGGGAATTTAGCTCAACCCTGATAAGAAATTTACATACAATAATTAACAAGCTTACATTCTCAAGAAACTAAATAGGTCATCATAAATTCATCCTATAACTTCCATAGTGCTTATATGTCAATCGATCAAACATGAAACATAGATGGTTATCTTCCTTCAAGAGGCATCATTTTCGACATAATAATTTTCTTAAATATGGAAAGATTTTAATTCATAACATATCATGCATTAAATTTTATAACGAGGTATTTCATGAAAAGAGATAAGATACCTATTTGAAGGTTAGAGTTTACGAAACTTATCTAGTAATGATATTTTTACACCCAACCATAGACTCAGTTTGCACATGCACTCTCTACGATTGGCCATCTCTTTACTAGGCCATGATACCATAATTCTAATTATTAACACTTATATAAGTGGATGGGTGAATATAATTCTCCTTTATAGTCATAAAAAAACTAAGGAAATCATATTCCCTGCAAAGCATGGGGCTTCCATGATCTCCATAAGCTTCCCAATTTGATAGAAAAGAAAATAAGGAAAACCCTTCATTGCTTTACAATCCCTTAGTAATTTTATTTCCTCTTTCTTTTTATGTTCACCCAATACACACTAAATCACAACCTCATCAACTCAACTAGGTTCCAAATCTTCTTTGCAATGACTTAGTAAGCATGATTCAATCTTGGTATGCCCAGAAAACACCAACAATGATCCAATTTCCAATTGGCACCTTTTTGGTTGTATTTGACCATCCAAATCAGGGTTCTAAGCATCCAAAATACTACAAAAATAATTCTACTCAAGATGGTAGCATTAATTTACTTCTCTAGGCACATGTGTGCCCATTTTCTCATTGTGTACGCTAAATCAATTTGTGAATGATTGTTCCATGAGATTTTTCTCATTTCCCCATACCACTCATGGATCAACCCCTAAAGTTTGAGATGGATACTTACACATATTTCCCATTGAACTATGAGGGAGATTCTCAATCACCACCCTAACTCCCATAATTGTGGTGAGGTGGTCATTGCAGCTACCAACTCTTCATTCAATGAACTCATGGGTCTACGTAGGGAAAGGTAATACAACATTTTCAAGTTTATATTTTTAGCACAAGAACTTCGGTGTGGTTTTTTGAAAACTAATGAAAATTTTCATTCTCATAACCCCCTTAACTAATTCCTATTGTTGTTTTTCTAGTGAATGTAGAACTAGAGAAAAAACTTTCAAATCTAGTAACTACTTCCCATTGATATTAGGATCTTCTTTAGAGCATTAAATATAACATTTAGAGTGTATTAATCATCAAAAAATTACACTTGAAAAAAAAACCATAAACATTGAGAAAAAACGAGATCACGAGTAGAGAATAAGACAATAGACACCAATAATTTAACTAGATTTTTCCAATAATAACCAAACAAAGGTCAACTTGTGACCATATAAAATATTGAGTCAACGGAGAGATAATATCACTAATTTTGTCACTATAAAAAATACCGGTCAAAGTTCATCCGAATTCAATCGAGAATGCATAAATGCAGCAGCTCGATCCACGAAAGTCCACTGTGGTCAATGCAGGAGAAAAAGGTCGAAGTCAACTAGGGCCGAAATTCCACAAAGTAAAGTTAATAAAGATGAGGTTCAATAGAATATACGGCATCCTTCATAGTTCGGTCAAGCAGTCAAAAAAACTTGGTCAATGAAAGTCATCGCTAGGTCAAACATAGTCAATGATGGACAAAGATCTTCCTTCTTATTTCTTTGCACATGTGAGGAAACTGTAGTAGATCAGATGAGTTTTAGATGTGTTTTTTTTTGTTGTTAAAATGACCTCCAACATGGCTCTATTTATAATGGTCGATGTGGAGGTTAATTACCCTTGAAAGGACACCTTTTGACCATGGAGACAACCTAAACCTTTTGAAGCTGAATTGAACATCACAAAGAAAAAAAATTGTCTCTAATTTTGTCTCCAATATTCTACCAAAAGTACCAACCAAAGCTACATTTTTCAACACTCCCTCTTAGTTATGGAGGTACTCTTCATTCTCTCTCTCACAATCCATGGGATTTCATGTAGCACTGATTTCGAACCACCCATAGATGATCAAAAAAAATAAAACACTCCTAAAGTCTTAACCATAGAAATATCGGTTAATTGAAGTTAGAGATGCAAGGGTTATACTAAATTTAGTAGTTTGGAAAAAAAAACCCACATGTGAAGCAAAAGGGGAAATCTCACTTTCTCTTTGTGTTGACTTAAGAAAATTCTCTAATTTTCTTATATTCAAAATAGAAAATCTAGCAAATGTAATTGAGCATGCATGGATATTTTTTATCTCACTACGACTTCACTTCGATGAGACAGTTTGACTTGAGTTTAAAAGGCCAGTTCGCTTGAGTTCTAGATGTCGATTAGGCTTGATTTCGGTGAGGCGGTTCGACTTCGATTCAAGGAGCTAGTTTTTCTTGAGTTGAAGGGAAGTTCGATCCTATAAAGAGAAGAGTGTAGACTTGGTGAATACATCATTATGCACTAGAAATAATTTGTGTTTTGAGGTCAGGAAAATATTTCGAGATCGAGTGTGTGAGGTCAAGGAGAGCACATCACTTAAGGATGTTGAGATACCTTGCGCAAGGAAGGCAGTTCTATCTAGTGTTTTGTGGTGTTTTTGTTTAATTGTATGCTTGTGTCTTTATGAATTTATTTTTCTGCTACAAATTCATTAGAATACTCGGTAAATTTGATCAGTGAATTTTGCGAGTTCGGTTTTCTAATTCTTGCATCTCGTAACATTGTTCAAATTAGCAGATTGGGTATTAGAAAAGTAAAAAGATATGCCTTTTTTCCTATTACTACTTATTACATTCATCATAGGCTCCTAGAAGGTAGCCTTCAGTAAAAAGGACTCAGTCATCTTGTTTATTTCAAAAAAGGGTCCAATACATTAACAATAAACAAAACTAGAGTTTTTTTTAATGAACTTCAACTGGAAAAAGTGGCCCCGCATCAATACGAGGGACTCTCTCAAAAAACTGAGACCTATGAAAAAATTCCCTGATCATCCTACTTTTGGATTTTTGACCCTCATGCGTAATAAATATTGGCAAAACATCGGTGAAATCAAGATACCTTCAAAAACATCGGTAAAAATCTGGTTGGGCCAAAAAATCATGATTTCGAGATAAAATCGAGATGTTATCGAGATGTTTGCAACACCGGTTCAAACAAAATAGATTTGAAAATTCAATTAAACCTAGAAAACAATTGGATGTACCAACCCAACATGAACATCATTCCCGAGCAAGTACATTCAATCTAAGCCTCTGCATAAATTTCGAAAAATAAAATCTAGAGCTCCTGGGAGACAACCCTCATCGGGACTAAGCACAAGTGCTTCTTGCATCCTCCTTCCGAGGGAATTCTCCCAAATCCTCATCACCCATCTTGGTGGCAAATGAATCTAGTGTCTAGGCCTCCTCCCAATCTAGGCTCTAAACAAAATGCGAAATGGGACGGCCCTAAACGAATGTCAGCAGTGAAACCTCGACGATTAAAATGCAAGAGGAAGCTCTTTAACACCATTTTAGTCGGCTTCAACATTTGTTCCAAGAAAAACAGAAGAATTCTCCTTTGAAAAACCTTAATTAGGGCTCTCCCCTAGGACTACTACTGTACGAGGGACTCTGGACTGCGAAGTTCAAAAATTAAATTTATATCCCGAGAAAATTAGATGCATAGGCCAAATTTTAAAAAAGGACTCTGGAAGGGAAGATTCAATCACAAAAATCGAGTATCGTGTTTATTTAGAAAACGAAAAACCAAAATAGCTATAATTTTTTTATTAATTTTTTTTCCCAGTTCTCCATTATTTTTCAAATCTTTCGAATACTTTCAAATTCTTTAAGCCTTTAGCTACGGCTTTTGTTTTAAAGAGGATCCACATGGAAAATAGCTCGGCCTATTATATGTACCATTTACGGCAGCTAGTTTTAGATTGAAAAAATGAGATTGATTGAGAAGAAAGACAACATCATCCCCCACAAAGCCTAGGTAACCTTGGTAGGCTCTCATCATAAAATCCCGCACATGATCATAGTTTATGAGAGATTATTTTTTGAGTTTTGGAAAAAATTTCTATCAATGGATTCCAACTACTATCACATGCACTCCAGATTTTATGAGCTATTTGTGTATCCTTACCATTTTGTGGGTTGACAAAAGGCCAATTGCACCTAATTTCTTGGTCGGGCCGAGTAGTTGTCGTTTTTGTAGTGGTTGGTGGTCGAACCAACGGGTCCCCTGCTAAACCCCCTGAACCCACGGTCTTGTCGCCCCATCGTCTCGGATTCTGCAATGTGATTGTAGTTGTCGTAGCATTGCTCGAAAAAAAGTGTAATTAGGCTAAGCATTGTTGGAAAAAAATGCGGTTAGGTAACTCGGGTAAGAATTTTTTGGAAAAAAAGGCGGTAAGGTAATTACCACATATCCCTTGTTGGAATTTAAAAAAAGAGGCGGTATTTAGGCTAAGCTAGGGGTCTCAAATTCCACAAAGGTAACTTACATTTCACCAAATGAAATTTTGAAATCAATACTAATTTTTCATATGTATCCCTTCGCTTCATAAAGCTTCCACAAGTAAAAGGTTCGAGTTTAATGCTTACATCGAACACACATATCCACACTTTTTGATTCGATGAGTGTGTGACAAGTCTCATTTTTCTTAGCGATTTGTTTTCCATTTTGGGTCTAGACAATCCCCCTCCTCGGGTGATCTACCTAATCGATGTAACACCCTTGCATTAAATATGATCTCTATAAACACTTTTTGTGTAATTTAGCATCTCATCATAATTTTAGATTGCTTGCATGGAAACTCGGTGTGGTTAATCTAATAAAATTATTACTAGTAAAAGTTCATTCATGTTCGATAATGATATTGAGGCATGGACATGTGCTACTATTCATTGTGCATCAATGGTTTAATCATGTATTAATGCTATAGTTAAAGAATAATGCTTTTAAAATAGTTAATGTCAATTGATTAATTATGAATTAGTAAATTTAATTAAAAATTACTAATTAGACTACAATGTTAATTGATTAATTTACTTAATTTTTTTTATGTTATATTTATCAACATACACGTAATAAAACATTTAAGTGACTCTTAAAAACCCAAGGAAGAGGCACACGAGGTTAGAGTCCAGAGCAAGTTAGCCATTAATGCATGGCGGTATCATCTATGTTTCGTTCCCTAAAAACGGTACCTTGTTGGGTAATGAAATGCAAGGGAGGGGTAAGAGTGTCCCTCTCGATCACATTTTGGAGGCAACCCCAAACAACATTAAATACAAGAGATGAGGAGAGTAGGGGGGTCCAAAATTTTTGGTGTTGAAGAGAATTCTCAAGAAGTAAACCTATGCAAGAACATTACACGGGGGAATTACAGCAAAGAGTGGCTCCACCTTCATTAGTTTTCTTTTCCCATATATAAAAAAGCTTGAGCATGAACAACGAGTGATTGAACATACAAGTTCTTGCTTAGATTGATAAACCATGGTGCTTGCTACTCTTGATAAACCATTGTGCTTTTATGTTGAAAAATGCAACAAGAAATTCTTAATTTTATTTTCCCTTGATTAAATTGAGAAAAATTCGACTTTTCGACATCAACCAAGGTTTGAAAGAGCGATATCCGATGCTCTTGTGCATATGTGGTTAAACAAAAAAGGCCCCCTTTCATTTTCATTAAGTGTTCCTGATACAAAATCCATATTATAGTCGAGGCCCTAAAAATTAGATGAAGTCCAAGTACATTGAATGTATTGTCTATAAATAACCTTTTCTAACAACTTGACACAAACATACAATGATGTCATTTATATTGGTGGTGTAAATCACTTGATGAATTGTGTTACAACTTTAGTCACTAGAGAGGCCTTGTCTTTTTTAGTGATCTGTTCATTTCCAACTCCTTCGTGAGAGAGCACTACAAGATCCATATCGAACATGAAGTGTGGATATTGTGAGTGATTCAAATCGAGGGCTTGGAAAAATTATCTAATTTTTCTATGTTTGGTATACATGGTAATAATGGCATTACCCACAAACACATGATACCCTCATAACCAATACCTAGTTATCTAAAAATCAAATGTTTCCAATATGCTCAATTAGAGGTGAAGGATTCTCCTAGGAGGTCAATATGTTGGTTTGGGGGTGTTATTTTCAGCCTCGGATACTTAATGGTTAAGGGCTTCAAAGTGGGGTAAGTTCCAGGGATAAAGTTCCAGAGGGATTTAGTGGTTAGGGTCGGAGGATTTAGTGGTTATCACCACTATTGGGGGTTCCCCTATCGATTGCTCTCGCTACCTTCCCTCTAGGTCCCCTAGCCCCTTATATGAAATTAGGTCCTAAGCCCCCTTCTCATTCTCTAATGCTAGGATTATAGATCATAGTAAACCATGCTTGCACCTCTAAATTATACCCATCCATGCAACCCTTGTGTCCCCTTGACCCATTATTTCACATTCCCCAAGGCACAAATCAAATATTTGGATGTATCTTGGATGACTTGTCACATTCCACTAGCTTCACGTATGAATAGGAATTCCCATCATTTAACAATTTTTTGGAGGGTTTTCATGGCATAGTCAAGGGCCACATTTACAAAAAAAGAGCATTTTATAAGTATATGTTAGATGGATTAAGTACTATAGGGTTGTTGATAGGGAAAAAATTCCACCATGCCAACAAGGGGGAATTAATCACTCGATCATAGGTCCCAACTAGACCTTCTCTCGTTTTGAATAGCAATCCCAATGGGTTTTAAGGACTATTATAAGGGTCATGAGGTTTCAATAAATATGTACAAATCTGCAATAATTATACAACCAAGCCTACATAAACCATTTATGCTTCTTTCCAAATGTGCTTGTACCTTGGTCTAGCCTTAACGTAACTCCCCAATAGTGCTGAAACAATCCAAAGGAACCCCAAAATTCCCTTTTTAGAACATGTTTATGAAGTTTGCACAAATTCTGGTTCAAGTGAGTCACTCGAGTCACGGCACCAAGACCCTCGGCACCTGTATTCATGCACACGCGGTCACTGTGGGTCGCGGTCTACGCAGTGTGTCTCGGGCTCACTGGCCGTACGCATCGTCTGGACACTGTTCGGAAGTCACGTTGAGCCCAGCGACTGCTGACGGACAACCTTTTCGCACCTTCGAAACATTGTTCCGCATGACGTCCCGAACGCAAACGCGCCGCATGAACTCGACTCGACCCGAACACGCCGCCCTCAACACTCGTTCTACATGTGTCCCGTGGAAGGAACTTGACCCGACCTTGCCCTGAAACAACGATTCCGTATTGTGCACGTAGAAGGAACTTGGACTCCACCGTGACGAACGACTCAGATGTGTTTTTGCTCGACTCGACCTGCACTCTTGCTTTCTCTTGCTCTGGCTTCACTCGAGCCCGAACACGTTTGGGCGTGGCACCCTCACACGGCGCAACACGGCGCGTTCCCAATCGAACGAAGGGACAAGGGAGCAGCGGTAAAGACGGAGCCGCACGAACGTCATGCACAAGCACATCGTGCGGTGACAAACTTAGCAAAATTCTGATACTGAGGCGCCCTCAGCTGAAACGACCGGACACAAAACGCGCTTTCGTGCTGCGCCCCCACACGGTCGCAACCTGGCACACCTGGAATCGAACGAAAGGCACAAGGGAGAAACTGGCGAATGGGCCGCACGAACATGCGCGAAGGCATCCTGTGCTGACCACAAACTTAGCAAATTTGATATGGTCGCCAAGCGAAAGCGACTCCGACCCAAACGCACTTTGGGCAGTGCGCCTCAGCGAAAACGACCGAAGCCCGAATGCGTTTGGGCGGGCGCTCGTCACGGAAATGACCTCGACCCCGATCGGCACCGGGGCGGGCGCCCCCAAACACGGTGACATGGCGTGCCCGACCGAAACGCGAAGGCACAAGGGAGACGACAAAGCGCACAGCCGCACGAATGTGCCGAGTCGCGGCACTGTAAGCAGTAGCGGTCTGACCAAAGGTGACATGGATGCCACACTCAAAATGAAACGACGAGCGAGGCTTGTGTCTGGGCGGGCCCCCTCACCAGCGTGCGACACGGTGCACACGACCGAACGATGGTCACAAAGGGAGAAAACGGAAAATAGGGCTGCACTGTGCGTGCACAAGGCACCCGTGCGCGATCTGTCACTGGCCCAAATCTGACACGCCACCTCCAAACGACCACGCGGCGCGAATGCGTCTAAGAGCGGTGCCCTCACATGGCGCGACACGGCGCGCATGACCAAATGAAAGGCACATGGGAGCAAACGAGCATGTGCCACCAGAAGGCACTATAAGGCACCGTAGCGCTCACAACTTAGCAAATCCGATACGACGCACTCCTGACAACGCAGCTCGACCCGAAGAACGCGTACGCCGGGCGCTCACATTAGCGACGACAGCGACGCGCACGACCGACGAAGGCATAAGGGAGAGATAGCAAACAGCACCAGCCGCGGGCGTGCACGCACCCGTGTGGTCGCGACTTAGCAAATTCAGTGCGAGCGCCCTCAGCGAAAACGACCCGACCTAAAATGCACGTTTGGGCGAGCACCCTCGACCAAAATGACACCGGCTAAAACGCCGTTTGGTGGCTTTCATCGACGAAAACAACATTAAATGCATTTGGGTGCGCATCCTTAAACGAAAACGACACGGCGCGCCCGATCGAGCGAAGGCACAAGGAGAGCAAATGGACAAGCAGGTACGCCGACGAACATGCTACAAAGCGATGCGGTCTGAGTTAGCAAAATTTCGATGCTGCATTTCGCTCAACGAAATGGACACCCAGACGCGTGTCCGTGGGGCTCGACACGTGTGCGCGCCGGGCGAAGGCACAAGGGAGCAAATGGAAAAGTACGGGTCGCTACGAAACACGCGCTGCAGCATGTAGTCACGACTCATGCTCCCTGGACAATGGCTGAGCTTTCGAACGAAACGACCCGACCTCCGAACGCGTCTCAGGCGGGCGCCCTCGACATGGCGTGACACGCACGCTGGCCGAAGAAAGGCACACGGGAGAAAATGGAAAAAGCGGACTGCACGAAAGGCAGAAAGGCACCGTGTTTGCACTGCCAGCGGACTTTGATACGGATGCCGCGTGAAACGGACCCGACTCTGGCCGAACACGTTTGGGTGGGTGTGTGACCAAAACGGCACGAGGCACTCGTGTGGTCACAAATCGAACAGTGTGATACGGCCACGCTTCAAAAAAAATGACCTAACCCGACCAACGTGGGTGGGCACCCTCACACGCGCGACGCGACACGCATGACACGAACGAAGGCACAAGGAGAGCACGAGCAAAACGGGCCACACGAGCATGCACAGGGCACCCATGCGGTCACGCGTAGTAAAATTTGATACGGCTGCGCCTCAAAAGCGAAAACGACCCGGCCCGAACGCGTGCTAGACGGGCGCCCTCACATGGCATGACACGCGGCCACAGGGACCGAAAGGAAGGAAACAAAAGGGAGCAAACGTGTAAACGGACCGCACGAACGTGCAAAAGGCACTCGTGTGGTCACAACTTAGCAAAGTTTGAAATGCGACCGCCCTCAAATGAAATGACACGATCTGACCGACGAACGCATTTGGGTGGGTGTCGTGACATGGCGCGACGCAGCGAACAAAGGCACAAGGGAGCAAATGACATACGGGGTCGACCACGAACGTGCACTAAATGCACCCATGGGAGGACTCGTTTCTTTTAAACTCCCCTGCGTTAATCTCTCCTTCTGTAATTTCTAGAATGATAGATACATGTGAATGGATGGTCATTTAATTAAACCCATGCATCCTTGTGATAAGCATGAAAGGCCACAACCTCAAGCTCATATAATCTCCACTAAATTATAAACATAAAATGCAAAGAAGTAGGAGGACAACTAGGAATAAAACCATGAAATCATGTGTTTACATTATGGCTAAACGTTATGATCATGTCATTCTAACAACACAAGATATAGGGAAGATTCTTAAACCTCATATAAAAGAAACGCGTAGTCTAATGAAGCCAGAATTTCATCCATAAAACAATCGAAATTCTAGAAAGATTTTGTGAAAATATGGTGGAATTTATTGAAAATCTAGGTTATATTTGTCAATGTTTAAGATTTTTTGGGTGCCCCAAGGGTCCTTCGATGGTGTTGAATCCATTTTTCGTCATCAAAAGAACAATTTAAACACTACCATAGTGGGAATTTTTTTGAGAATTTATTGTCATATTCTAGCAAGAAAATGGTCATCCGGACAAAATTATGGCCTCATTGGACAATTCCTAAAAGAAATTTCTATTTTTAATGTTTATTCTAATAAATTTCAACAATTTTAGCGTTTGCAATAATCTGCACACAATGATGACATTTACAATAATGCAAATAAATATGAATGAGCTTGTCTTGGTTTCAAGAATAATTTATTCTCTGCTGAACGAGGCCAACCACATGAAGGTGGAAGCTCATATATATATTAATTAACAAAATTACTACACTAATATATGAAATAATATATTAAATTTGTAATAAGCCTCATATCGTCACCATTTCGACATTTTGTAAATGGTCTTTTCATACGTGGTTATTTCGATGATCTCAGTAGCCTATGTCGCAGCTTCGACGTTTTCTATCCATGTCATTATTTCGAACGTTTTGTGAATGGTCTTTTGTGAACGTGTCTGAGGCCTAGGAAACGCGTTGGAGTGGGACGGGTCATGTGAGGGCACCGAGGGAAACAAAGTTCGGGCCGGTCGGGTCGGGTTGAGGTACTCGTGCCGTGTGAGGGCACCCAAGGAAACCCTTGAGTTTGTCATATTTAGATTTTTTGTTGTAATAAATTGCCATTTTTGATACGACCTCCCTCACATGATCCGACTCAAATTTGTTTCCTATTGCCCTCACACGCACAACGTCCCACAACCGAACAAAGGCACGACGGAGATCAAAATGGAAAATAGATCATACAAACATGTACTACAAGGCACACGAGCGATCACAACTTAGCATCCTTTATACGACCACCCTCACACGACCCGAGAAAACCCATCCGAGATGTGTTTTCCTAAGTGCTCTCACACGACTCAACCTGACCCAACTCGACCCGCTCGAACGTGTTTCCGGGTGGCCTACGCAGGCCACAACCCAACCCAAACCTCCGCCGAACGTTTTTACCTGTATGGATTCACATGACACGACCCTGATCGAACCCTACCGAGCCCCACTCGAACAGTGTTTCCTTGGGCACCCTCACACGACCCAACACTGACCCAACTCAGACGTGTTCCTTTGGGCACCGGCTCACACGACCGAGACCCAACCCGACCTCACACGACCCGGCACGTCCCTGACCCGACCCGACCCTCACACGACGACCCGACCCGAGGCCTCACATGATGACCCGAGCTCGACCCCGCGACCTCACATGAGCCAGGGCCCGACATCACGACCTAACACGACCCCACCCAGAGCAGGGCCAGACGACCCACTCGGACAAAAGGCAATTGGGATGTGAAAGCTTGCAAAAATGCTAAACAAATGACATGCATGAACATAGGAGAGTGTAATGGAAAGTTGAGAGAGAAGGCTAGAGAGGGAGAGCTATTGAAGGTATAGAATATTCATTCACTCAAGATCAATGCAAAATTTGATCAACTTCTTCTTGCATTTGTTTTGTAAAGATATTTGAGTGTAGAACAATGCCACAAGGCGTTGCAATTAAGCAAAAAAATACTTTGATCTCAAAAAACATCGTTTAATGCTTCAAAATGACCCTAAAATTTTTTTAGACCTTTAATCCTCTAAACTAGGACTTGTTGTTAAAAATAAACTTGAGAGCTAATTCCTCTATTTTTTTCTTACTTTGAAAACATCAAAAATAAATAACAAAGTAAAAAGAATTGAGAAATGGACCTCACGAGACCGAATCTATATTATACTGAGAGTAGTAAAGCTAACTTTGTACTCATGCTTCCATCAACACTCTTTAAATCACCTTGTATATTATATCATTGCTAACATTTAATCCTTTAGTAATATTGATTTCTAGGTGTGGGGTTTCCTTTACGATGCGTTACTAAAAACCTATTAAACCAAAAAATATATGAAAAAGTCAATCGTTACTATGTGAGGTTTAGTTGCTCTATTTCTGGCATCAAACCCCCTTGAAACGAGGTATTCCTCTACATTTAAATTTTAAAATTCAATTTATTAAAGAATAAACATATCTACTCCCCAAAGTTAATTTTTTCCTTAGTTTGGATTAAATTAGACATTAAACTCGTTAGAATTAATGTTGGAGGATGATTAAAATTTCTTAACTTTAATAAATCAACTCAATTGTGAACACATAGATTATTATAGACTTTGTAGTGTTTGCTTTCTTCCTTTTACCAAAGTGGGTGAAAGGAACATATCAATGTGGGTTAAAGGAAAAATATTATAATACTCTTGAAGGTACATGTATTAGGGACTACATTGATGTGACGTGATTTGGTGGATGCATACGTGAAGCTTATTTAATGTTCATCCTAGTGAAGAAGAGTTATATAATGTTGGCCCGAAAGGGCATGTAGCTATAACTATAGTTTTTTGCATATTTGTTTTTTATTATTATCGTTACTAATTTATTTTTAGACATTTTTCTTACCTATGCCATTTTGATGTGGACAAGAGGTACTTAAAGAGTGTTTGAAAAGTAATAATGAAATTTAATATTATATTATGATTGAAAAATTTACAACACGAGTTAATATTAGATTACTTGGTGATCCTTCCAAAATTAACCAGAGAGTTAAACTTGACCACAAAATATCAAAATATTAGGGAAAGACCTTGCTATGGCTTAGAGATGGCACAAAGAACATTTTAATGGGTATTATAATGATTTTACATATTTTTTATTTGCGTAAATAGTGTGGTATTTATATGTTAATATTATATAGTGTGGTTATGACATTTGGTGAACATGTTGCAACACCAACGATACCCTCCAACTAGTTACCGATGCTGACAGCGATTTGTCTGCAATGCCGCAATACGAAACGTTTGGTGAACACGTTGCAACATCAATGGTTACCCTCCACCCGTGTGTAGGTACCAATGGTTGTCCTCGAAAGAGTCTCTAGTAGCGTCACATTCATGAAATTTGCTCCTGAACGTCGCAATACCAACGCATATTTAGAAACTCACATGTCCGATATTGTGTCCCCAAAACATCGCAATACCCAGACGCATAGTTTAGCAACGTCGCATTTTCGACGAAATTCATAAATGTCAAAAGAGACGATGTCCCTCTAAACATCAGTTATAGCGATGGTTGTTGGCGGGATTTGAAAAATTGATAAAAATTGGGGAAATTTGCGACAATATGACAAAAGTGCTCAATTTTGACCAAATGTACTAGTGTAATGAAATTGTTTTGAGAGTAGAATTTAATCATCAAATTAGTTATCCAAGAAAAATAATTCATTTTTCATGTAGTGATGGATTGTGACTACTATGTCACTTTAATTAATTTTCATATGACTAAGGTGTTTCTTTTTGTGCTTCTTAATCCATTGATAGTACGCTGTAACTCACTACACTAAGAATATTTTTGAGTCGATATCTAAGAATAAAAATGAATTCTCAAGCATTCGAAGATATTATTTTATCAATGGCTACTGTAATATAAATATCTCTTTGACTCTCTCCTACCTTAAATAACTATTAGCGGTCTAATAATACCTTAAATTATCTAGAAGCACCAAGGTCTAATATTACATTGTCCTTGTCTAGGTCTAATAGACTTTGTAGGATGGTGGCATTCATAATGTTGTTTCTTTTGATTATTTTTCCATTTTAGAGGAATGTCATGATAAATTTGAATAGAAATGTTATTTCTAATTGGAAATTTTGTTTAAGAAGTTAATATGGAATTTTTGAACTTGATAAATTTTGTATTGAAGCCCAAGTTCATATCTACTTCATAAGGTCAAACATTGACTCCAAGGCCATAATAAGCCTAGGTATTGATCAAGCTACAATTTGGATAATTTGAAGTCTTTGTGAGTTTTGAATTTGGGGATATGTAATGGTGTTGGATATGAAGGTCTGATGGAGGCCACGAATCCTAGTGGAAAAATTTCACTTTGAGCATTTGCATACCAAAAATATTTGCATGTCTAGCAAGTCCTCATTCAAATATCCATGTTGATATCCACTAAAGTAGTCTTGGTTTCTAGGATAAATAAAGGCAAGAGATTGGTCTATATTGAAGGTGTGGCATGAAATTTGAAATCTAGCTTTTGACTCTATAGACCCAAGGAAACCATGGACAGTTCACGATAGGTTGTTTGCTATAGAAATTTAATGTTTATTGTGCCCTTGCGCAAGAACTCTTTGGATATTGTATTCGACTACAATTCAAACACGAGTTAAATGAGCTAATCCTTTTGGCTTAACTTTTATTGATGTGTATCAAAATATAAATTTTAGGTGAGTTATAATATTAGATATCTACAATTTTATAGCCTTTACATTTTATTTTCTTAATGTCATGAAAATGTGGCTACGAATTGTGGAGCTGTGTTAATTTCTTATAACATATATGTTGATAACTTATATTAGGTTTTGAAACACATTTCTTGAAGTTCCAAAAAAGGCATAGGATTTGTATTTTTCAACTATGAAGTTAAAAGTGGACTAATCTTATCTAAATGTTTACATGTCTTGAAAAAAGGATATATGCTATGTTTCCTCTTTGAATCTTAATTTTTGTCTAGGTATTCCCTTAAAAGTTTCACCTCATCTAATTTAATTTATTTCTCATGATTTATGATGTTTGGAGTTAAATTTATTTAAATTATTTTGTTGTATAAATCATTTTTGGTCTACTTTAGTTTATGTTACGTGTGCTTCGTATTCATGTATTACACTCTACATTATGACTATTTTCTTTTGAAAAAGAACTCAATGTTAATTAAATAAAGAACAAATGAGTAGTAAGAAGTAGGAATTGAAGAAAGAGAACGTATACTTTGGAGCAAAAAAAAGAAAATATATAGAGAGAGAAGAAGATCGGCCTAGTTGCCTTAGAACCATCTCTTCGTATAGGACCTTTCCTTTGAGATTGATGGTCAAGTATTGAGAGTCGGCATGAATTCACTTGAAATTACTTTGGAAATACAAAGATAATGCTTTGAAGTGATGAAACAATATTCCATTTCTTGTAAATTAGCAATCCAACAAATATTAAGTTGGAAACTTGTATTGTAATACTTCATTTCATATAATATAATTTATTTGGTTGAAATTATTTCTGATTTCTAACAAATCTTATTTAGTATTGTAATTAACATATGTAACTTTTCATTTTCATATTAGGTGACATTACATTGTATGGCATTTTTAAACTTTCTTTTGTAAAATCATACTAATTAATTTTTTTAAATAAAATGAACGCATAAATTTATTAAAACTATTAAATTAGTAGTTTTGTTGATTAATGATGAACACAAATAAAATGAATATGCGACTAAATTAGTTGTTTATGATTATTAATGAAGGTAAAATGAAATGGATATAAACTACTAAATGATGTTGGTTATGCGGGGAACGCAATAGAATAAACATATAACCATAAATACAAAGATACGGTGGAAAATAACACTTCATTTTACGGCTAGAAATCAAAGAGCGAAATTTGTACAGAATAGGAATGGAAATAAAACTAGCTAGGCGCTGGTAGCTGTCTGCGAGAAGAGATGTGGCGGCTACGGAGGCCTCACGAAGCTGAGTTGTGATGAGGCTCGAGGCCCTGTTTATTATTTAGAAACAATGAAATCATAAACGACCAAAACCTAACCTAGGAGATGAGCGCGAAACTATGGGCCCTAGTTTGGGTAAATTGGTGTTCCAACTTCCGGGCGTAACTTTCAGCATACGATCTCCATTTGGTAACGTACCATACCTCATTAGAAACCACAATACGGGGACACAAAATTGAAACGAAAAATCGGTCCATGGACCCATGTTGCTCTCACTTTTTCCCAATCTCATTTAGATCTCGGCAATGAGAAGTTCAAGACCGAAAAAGCTGTAAAAATAGTAAATTGTGCCGAGCTAAAAAATTTGAAAAGAGACAATGGTGGGAGCCCCCAGTGGAATAGGTGGGACGACCACCAATATCCACTGAGATCATTCCTCCCCCTTGGGCGACGGGCCACACGATGGTCTGGTTCCCTCCGCCCAGAGATGAGGAAATTACTGTCGAACGGTACACCAGTGAACCACTTTCCTTGGTGCGAGGATTGGCCGACTTTGACAGCGGAAAGTATAGTTGGATCTTGTTGGCGAGTGTTCTGGTGCATGTCTTGTGATACAATACGCGGTGGCTTTGTTCCATGGGTCTAGATTTAACTGCGGCCCAGTGTCGAGTTGTTCTGCCAATGTTTGAGAGTGTCCGATGAGGTGGGAAGTAAGGACGAAAGCGATCACATTGAAGGCGGGTGCGGACGAGGAATGGAGGAATATTGAGCTCGAAGGAATTGTTCCTATAGCCTTGGTGATTGTGCTTACGGCAAGTATCGGAGTGGCGAAGCTTGCGGTGGGGGTCGGTGGGCGCTCATGCTGATAGCCAGCACGCCTTTGAAGTTGTGTGGCACACAGTGTTGATCATGGTGTTGTACTTGCTGGGGCAACTCTTGTCCAGCTATGTCATGAACCTATTGGCTGGATGTGTTGAATGTGCTCGATGAAGCTACTTGCTTTGTCAACTTGAGGGTGGTTGCCAGGCTGAATCAGCTGAGCAGGCACATAAATGACAGCATCAATGGGACATAGTGTTTGGAATCCCAAGCCCACTTGAAAGGGCTGGCAGTTGAACTATGGAGAGGCTTGGAATTATAACTATGTTGTACATAGGGGCTCTCATCATATGCGTGGATGCTTTCGTTTGGATGAACGAGAATGTGTCTGATCATTGTGCAGCTCTGTCTGGCCATCTGTTTGGGGATGGAAAATGTTGTGGACTTGGTGAGCTTGGTATCAACATTGACCGGAGGCTGAACAAAAATGTGTTGAGGAACACTATCCAAATGTGATATGATGGTATGGATCCCAAGTGCCTCGTTCAAGGATTTAGCGATGGCTTACCATTGTGATATTCTTCCTTTGTTCGCCTGTGGCATCCTGAGAATACATCGATGACCACCAAAAACACAGTCATTTCCTGACCAATGAAAACCAAACCGGGCTGTCACAATCATGGAGATGGATTCCCAAGGTTGACTAGAGGTAGGTAGATGAGTATATAGGCCTTGCTTCTTGATGGTCGGTTTGGCAATGGCACAACGTTTTGAAGTTTAATGTGCTTCTAAACATCCTTTCGAAGGTTCGACGATAG
This sequence comes from Pinus albicaulis, assembly GCA_034641835.2. Lineage (NCBI taxonomy): Eukaryota > Viridiplantae > Streptophyta > Pinopsida > Pinales > Pinaceae > Pinus > Pinus albicaulis. Next base: position 1,149,916,434 of record CM076583.1, read on the forward strand.
AAATACTTCTACGAGTTGCTACGGCACCATGACACAGGAAATGTGACTCAACTATAGTGTGGCCCCACCATCATCTTGGCACGCTGCAGCAGAGAACACAAGGTGTCTCATGTGACATAAAATGCATCTTGGGTGAAAATTTGGACACGTACCCCCCAGAGTGCCTTGTAAGTGTCAGCCGAATTACGGGTCACTCTCATGAAAGCGGCCAGTAGTCTCGTGCCCACAGAAGTTGAGCACGGTGGTGGCGCCACGATCGATGGTCGTTTGAGCGATGCAGCATGATTGGTGCTACCCTTAAGTATGGTCTTCAAGTAAATTTGTTGCGAATGTGGACCATAGGTAGAATCATTTTGTTCCTTGTGTACGCGCATTGAAGCGGGGGGCAGGTGGTACGTGGATGATTGTTTCCTTCCCAAAAATGTAATGCTTCCATTATTAATGAAAGCTTTCATAATGGAATACATTTTCTTTGTCATAAGTAGGATACACATACGGCTTGTGTCGGGACAATGTTGCAATGTGAAATGCTGTGGATATTCTATTAGTGAAACTGACACGCGTCGAAAACTCTGTCTAGATGTCTCAAATACGTTGTTGCAATTACGGTAAGCGAGCAGCAGGCGAAATAGAGCGATTTTCCAATTCGCGAACGCCTTCTTGTTGAAGTTCCGACAAAAAATTTGCTCTCTGCTCCTCCCTTGGTGACTTGACTCCAGGGCAGGTGTCTGAGATAATCAACCATAGACATCCAGTGAAATTAACAGGTGGCTGTGAAGCTGTTATAGTTGTTGGTGGCCAATCTGCATTCAACTTGGATCTTGTTTGAATCCACATGCACCCCCTTTCATCGATAATGTGTCTCGGATATTGAACACGGGTCATGCCAAAAGTGTGCTTCTCCAGTTCAGCACACAACTTGTGTTGCCACGGTGTTTGGAGCTTGTCGAATGTGGTGAAGGTGTTCTTCCGAGTACGGGCGAAGATCGAATGTCATCCAAGTACCTACCAAATAAGTTGGTGAATGGCCGCAAGATTTCATCCATCATCCTCACCGAAGAGTTGCGGGGAGCATTTGTCCTTTGAAAGAGCACTTCGACTAGCCATTCGAGGCCTTCCTTGGCTTTGAGCGGTCTTCCACACATCGGAGGGTTCGATTGGTGCACAGTGATGCCGGACTTCGGAGTCGATCTTCTTTGAAATATTTTTGCACCTTTGAGTTGGTCCGGAAAATTGTCGTCAGGTAAGTTGGGTACCTATTCAGGATGGTGGTCTTGTTCTGCTTGGAGTAGTCAATACGAGTCTCCGTCCACATCCTTCTTGTACCAGCACGATCGGGCTCCCACGAAGCGATGTTTGGTCGATGTGACCTTTCTCTGACAACTCAAGATACGCACTCTGTTGTCATTCTCCGAACGGAAGGCAATAGATCGGTCCATTGCGTCGCGAGCGCACACGAGGTCGGATGATAGGGTGCCCGGCCTAACGATGTGGGAGAACCTTTGTGGGTGAGGTGAATATGTCCTCATACTCCTCCACAACACTTATCCATTTGTTGTTTGTCGTGCGGGAGAGCCTGTGTACGGTCGTGGCCACTGCCGTCTTCTTCTTTCCTTGAGAAGCGGTCCTTGAACGGGTTACGATTTGAGAAGCCAAACTTGTTTGCATTGTTTTGGTAACCAAAGAATAGCGACGGGGGGGTAGCTGCATTGTCTATATTAACATTTCCCAAAGTAACAATAAGAGCAAGGGTAAAGAACCTACATACACGACGCTTCCATAAGTATGGTTGTCCTAATAATACATTAGAAACATCAATAAAGCAATGTCACACAATACCTCATGTTGAAAGAAACTTAAGTGCTATAGGGAAGAAAGCGTGCCCAGGCAGCACGGATATCTCGTCCTTGGTGAAAACCACCAAATGGTGTGTAGATGTGGGTAAACTGTGGTGACGAAGCAGTAACTTCATGGTGTACGCTAAGTGAAGTTCTTTGGCTCCCATTGTTGACAATGGCTTGTCTTGAAACCCTTTACACATAAGAGTGGAAGAAGCCGCTCTCCTCTCCAGATAATGGGATTTCCTCATACAGATCTTTGTAGTGGCAACGGTGGCATTGGGCTCTCGCAAATGGTCTGTTTCCTTGCTGTTCCCATGGGAGTTAGGATTGGAATAAACGCGCCGGCTAGGAAGCCCTCATCTGCGCCACTAGCGCTTCCTTGGCCGAAGCACTCACTTGTGTTGTGGTGGAGCTACGGTCGAACTCTTTACTTTCCCGTGTCCTTCTTTATCTTTGCGGTGCGTTCTGCTATTGTGGCTTCGATGAGTTGTCTTTAGCCACACCATACCTTGGCTTTGTCCTTTGTTACTGCCAGTTGCAGGCTTCTTTCCTTGCTTTTGATTAACAAATCAAGGTCTGCATGCTGCTTGGTTATGCTCAATCTTGGTCGCGCTCTTTGGTGCGTACCAAGCGAGGAGATGTCGAGGATCTCCATTTCCTCACGATGTCGCACGTGGAGCAGCTACGATGCTTTGCTTTTGAGATGTTTCTGAATCTTTGATACCCAACTTTGTGTAGGGTGGAACAAATTCGTAAATATGCACATCTTGGTCCCTTTGTTCAACCATGACGTGGTCCATTGTATGTACTTGTCCTCCCATAGCTCCCCACGGGATAATCTTGTTCCTTGACGGCATCTCGGAAAGAATTCCAATTGATAGGCAGGGAATAGAGAGGGTTAATAGGGTCCTTGTTCTCATAGTAGGTTTCCCACGTTCCTTAACATGGGGGACGGCACAAGGAAGTGCAAAAATAATCTTCTCCCGATGCAGAAAAGTCATGAGCGAAAGTATCATCATGATTCAATGTATATACAACATTTGCGTCTATTTGACCTAAAATATGGGAATGTCCGAAATTACTTGTACCTTAAAAGGAGTCGCGCCTCCCGGAAGTGGTTCTTCGGATGCAAATGTTGTGGGTGAGTAGCGAATTGAAGGATCGACGAAGTTGTCCATCATCGCGTTCCTTTTTTTCTAGGGCCTCCTACGAAGCAATAAGCACAGTAAGGATCTCCTGTCCCTCATCTTTCTTTTCGTCCCCCATGGGCATCAGGTCGAGGTTTGGCATTTGATCTTGTAAAGGTTCCTGGGATACGAGCCACAATACCATGCCCCCGGCCTGGGTGCAAGACATGCAAGGATCGAGAAAAAGCAACCCCTGCGGTACCAGTGGGATTTATCGAGGGGGCGCAAGCTAGAATAAACATATAACCATAAATACGGGAGATGCGGCCCGGAAATAACACATCATTTCATTAATGTCAAATAGCGAAAATTTGTGGGCAAAATGGAAAATAAAAAATGGCTAGGCACTAGCTATCTCGAGAAGAGATGTGGCGCTGAGCCTACGGGCGAAGTTACAGTGAGGCTGGGGACTGACATTATTTAGAAACAATGGGAAATCCTAAACAGCAAGCCCCTAACCTTACACAAAGATAAAGTACCAAAACTATGGGCCCCATTTGGGTAAATTGGTGTTTGCTTCGAGCGTAACTTTGGTATCGATCTTCGTTTGACGCGATAACATACCTCGTTGAAAGATCTACTCAAGGACTACAAATTTGGAATGAGTAACATCGGTCCAGGGCCATGTTGCTCTCCGTTTTTCCCAAAAAACGTCGTTTAGGGCCTCAAAATGGCTAAAGTTCGGAGACCGAAAAAGCGCCCCCTTTAAAAATAGTAAATTGTGCAGCCCGAAAGAAGAGACAATGGTGGTGCCCCAAGTGGAATAAGCAAGGTGACACAATATCACAGATCCATAAATTAGTTTTTTATGTAATGAATATTAGGCACCAAAAAAAGATAAATGACTACAACGAATGATAAATTTGTGATGACAAACTAAATTTTGCATATGTCAAAACTATTAGTAGTTAATTTACAATATAACATAACATATCCAAAAATTAGTCATGTTTCATTTGGTCATTAATTGGTATCTAGCTGTTAACAAAAATTTGCATATATGTTAGCTATTGGTAGCTAATTCTGATGTCTTATATGCCTGACATTTGGATACGTATTTCTACAGTGATTATTTTTTTTCTCGGGTGATTATTGTAATATGCTGTTTTCATTAATTATGACAATTAATGACTAAATAAGTACTAAAATTTACATATATGTGACTATTAGTAGCTCATTAAAGTATATTATATTGCAGCCAACATTGTATTTGGTTATTAATTTTTCTGGGGTGATCATATAGTAAGATATTTTGTTGTGTATATTTGGTCATTAATTGTGGCAATTAATTACTAAATCGAGTGAATAAATTAATGACTAAATATACTATGAACAATAAAAAAATTAGTTAATAATTATTATTAAGCTAAAAATGAATAAAATTTGTTAGTGTTATAAGATACTATAAATTAGCTCTATAACGGTAATGAGCTGAAAATGGTCATTTATATACAAATTTTAGTCGTTTTTTTAATAACTAATTGCTTCATCTTGTACTAGTGAAATGCTAGCAAAAACACACTTATCTAGTTTATTTAAAGATTCAAGTGGTGATAATATTTGAGAATGATTGAAGGTTCTTAAGCACTATCCCTAAGTTTTCTTGGGGAGGAATCATAAAACATAGTTTATTACATTTCAATGGAGGAAATAAAAATGGTTCTCAACACATTTTCCAAAGATAAAAGTCTTAGGCACAGATGTTGAGCTTTTATTTATCCTTCTTTGATATGATTGGCCCATATCTCCTCAAATTTGTTGTATAGTTGTGGATAATCGATAGATTTTAGGGTAAATATATGATACCTTCACCAACTCTTTCCGTCTAAAGCCTAGTACATTCAATGATTTTGGCCCAATTTATTTATGAAATATTATTTCTAAATTGATCACCAGGTTATATCAATCGAGAATGAGGAATGTCTATCTTCTTCCATCTCACTAGAAAAATTTGGATTCCTCCTTGAAGAAGACTTATACAAGATGTTGTACGGAGTGGCTCAAAGGCCATCCACTCCATTAAAAAAAAAAATTACAATGTTTGTTATCGTAAAGTGAAGGCCTGCGTAAGCATATGATATGGTAATTGGGGTTTTCTAAGGCTCCTCCTATTACATATTGGCTTGGATTTTTAGGTGACTAACTCGGTTATGGATATATTTCTCTGTGATTTTATAGTCCTAATTAGCCATTCTCACTACAACATTCTTCCACCTCAGGAGTTTATAGCGGAGCTTTCATCTATATCACGCTATTATTCTTATTGAAATCTTACGTAGGAAGATCTCGAAGGCAAATTCAAAGGTTCCTTGAAGGGTGTTAATATTTCTAAAAACATCTTGTTCTTTCCTTTCTCTTTTTGGACGATGTCCTAATCTTTAACGAAGGATCGGTTGGAGAATGGTATTAAACTCTGTATTCAACTTTTGTGTTTCTGCAGTGAAAGTATATAAGTTACTATATGTATTGATTCTATATTTCTAATATTCTTGTATAAATTTCTGAAGGGATTGCCTCTTTTCTCCCCGTTCAAAGTGGAAAAATTGGGTAAGGAATTACCTATCCTTTCGTTGTCATCTTAAGCCTAGTTGTTATGTGTTTAGTCTTTGGAATTGGCTCCTTAAACACATTGAACACCACATGGAAAATTGTGGTGTTTCAAGTGGTTGCCATTTGGTGGAAGTTAAACACTTGTAAAATTTGTAATAGAAAGCATATCGATTTTTTGAATCTTAGTCAAAGGTCCCTAAATTTTCTTCCCAATATAACTAGCCAAAAGTGTTCAATTTTCTATGGAGTGGAAAGAAGGGCTAGAATGACTTTCTTCTGGCTATGTGGAGGTGTTTTATCAACCTAAAAGAAGAGGAAGATGGGGATTTAAGAACCTTAGTTGGTTTAGCTCCTTTCTCACGACAACTTTGAAAAGTGTTTGGTGAGTGATTACTAATACATATATTTGGATCTCATTGTGTGATAAATATCCTGACTTGTCCCTTCTCAATTTGGATCTGGTCAACACAATACTCGAAATTCAATGTGGGATCAAATATAGATAAATGTATAGTGTCTACAACACCCTCGTACATAAATAGCTAGCATGGAACATTTGGAAATGGTAATAGAATCAAGATAGAGTCAAACCATTGTTGAAGTGCACATCTTATTACATATTATCAATGACTTAATGTAGGTGTAATTACTAGGTGACATACATTACGAGGACACGATGTCCAAACCAATGGTAGATGGAAGTCATCATTGTGGTTTTGGTTTGTAGGATAATTTGGTAATTGAATGGGTTTCATTAATTTATTGCCTTAGAGTGTCTGCATTCTTAATTATAGAAGGATGTTATTATTTGGCAAATAGATACATAATTAGACAAGTGCAAGACCAAGTTGTGTAATACGATAATCACAGTGAACATAATTGCTCCTGAGATGATAGTTGGAATCATAAAATATGGAGGTCGGACATCTCTCGACTAGAACGTTCCATTTGGTTGGCACTAGAAAACATAATGCGATGTGGGACAATCTATTTTGTCCTAGCAGGTACGAGGTCCAAAAGTCTATGATCTTTCTATGACATGGCCTTTAAAACAATGGAGCACCTATTCTTTCAGCTGGAAATTTTCAATTTCTTTGTGTGGAAATTCCTTATGATTATAAGCATTCTAGTTCTCGGTCCTCGCAGACCTTGGAAAACACTTCACTCCTTCTGATTAAAAGATGAGGAATTACAAATCCCGCCCGATTTGTGGCTTCAGGAAGCTAAGGGTCCCCAAAACCATGTCTTTTGAAGTCTCCCTATTCGCATTCATTATATTTTGCTATATTACTAGTTTTTGATTATCGGAATGAAAACACAGGCTTGTCTTCTTGTTGTACTCTCATGGCTTACTTTGTGAATAGTTGTAGTTGTTTGTGGCTCGACAAAATGGAGTCGGCAAAGGGAGAATTATTTAATTAAATCTATAAAATATACATGACATATTTTGTAATATGGGGCTATGTTCCAATACAAAAAGCAGAATTAGTACATGTTAGTCCCTTCATACCTTATTATTTCTTCCATTAAGAGTGGTTCCTGTAGGTTCAAAAGGCTACTCATTGTAGGTGGAGGTGCGTAAAGCTAAAATATCAACAAAGTAAATTCATATTCTTTGAGAAGGAGAGAATGAACTCCGTGATCACTTCCAACATCTTTCTTGCAGCATGTTCTAGAAAGTTGTGAATTATCATGGGGATACAATGTCAAAAATTTTCTGAATGAAGGTTGAACCATCATGGTAAAAAACCAAGGCAATAAAATTTTGTGGAAAGATGTAACTTCATTTTCTTTCATATCCCCATCACTTTGTCTCAATTCTTCTTATATGTAATCGTACCACTTGTATTTCATAATAAAAGAAATGGTTTGTTTTGTGATAAAAAAAATTGGTAGTCTAAAAATATAGTCTACATATTATTGTTTTTACTATGCTAGGGATAATTTTTCTTGGTATGCTTATGTTTCAATCTACTTAAAATCTTTGTACATCTGCGGTTGAGCACCAGGTTTCATACTCTGTCATTGTCTGACAGTGCCTATGCTCATGTGTTTTAGTTTTAGCCCAAACAGGTCTTTTAAGACATCGGTATGATTGTATACAGTGTGTGATCTCTCTTTCCTCAAAAAAAAAAATGAAACCATCCACATTCTAACCCGGTCACTTTGCATCCATGTCATAAGTCCATCCGAAAACTAAAGAAAGATTGGTAAATAGTTTTTTAGAAATTTATTCTTTAGGTGTTCTTAATAATAAATATACCTGAATAAGTAACACTAGCCTGACAGAGCATGCAAAGAGAGTTTGGTAGGGTGGCATCCTAACGATACTTTATTGATTCACAGTTTTGCTAAATAAATAATCAGACACCGTCAAACGAATTCGAGGCTTGGGTGTTTTTATGTTTTATAATATTAGAGCTAGGATAAGATAGTCAAATACCAGAATAACATTTCACTCAGAGCACTAAGCTGTGCATTATTTGAGTTTGGTAAGGTGGCATCCTAACGGTACTTTGCAATTTAGGAGACTTTTTACTAAATAAATAAACAATTATGACTAAACAAAGATTCGAGAGGCTTGGAGGGTGTTTTTCTGTTTTGCTAATAGAGCAGGTGGGATGAGATAATCAAATGCGAAGATACACGCATTTCTTATATTTATAAGCTGTAGTTCGTCTTATTGTTATTATTATCTAATTAACTCTAGGTGGCGAATTGAAGACCTACCCCAGTGTACTATGCTCCACGAAAATGTACCGTGAAGTATGTATTTAATACATTATACCATCGAATAAATTATATATTTAACACATTTACATCATCATTATTTAAAACATTTATTTCATTGAAGGATCCATTGCATTAGTCAACTAGACCAAGTTCGCGAAATGGAGCCGCGACTGTCGACTAATCACATTGTTAAAATATAGACAAGTAAAGATGCGCTCCAATATTTGATATGCAGGAGATGATATCTTTGTTGCATCACATGAAATTCTTTCAATACAACACAAAGGGGCTATTTTAAGAAAAATATTTGAAACAATTTTGGGGTAAATTGAGTCTTAACTTGAGACAAAATAAAAATTTGGGCATTATCTTAAATATTGTCTTTATGCGGGCGTCTCAAATTAAATTGTCTTAAAATTATATTTTTCTTAAAATATTTTTCTCTATAAAAAGACAATAAATAATACAACCACTTTTGTCTCTCTAGAGACAATAGTTGGGATTAAAGACATATTTTCTTTAAGTGACAATGTCTTTGATCCTAACTATTTTCTCTAGAGAAAATAACAAATTACATTCGAAGATAATATAAACTCACTTTTGCCTCTTTAAAATAAATCAATAGTTGGGATTGAAGACATAGTGTCTTTAAAGAAACAATGTCTTTGATCCTAACTATTGTCTCTCTAGAGACAATAAAAAATTAAATTCAAAGATAATACAACATCACTTTTTGTCTCTTTAGAGACAATATAAAATAATGAATCTAGAAAATTATCTCACCATTTAAATAAACCAATATAAAAATTATTTAATTAATAATAAACTACAATATCATTGAGTAATTCATATTAGGACACATTGGAATCAGAACCATCAACCTCCTCACCTTATAAAGAAATCCATTGAGCTAGCATCCTTTAGAGAATTATGTGAGATTATGGTAGTCCTTGAAATTTCATATATAGGCATTGATTTAAAAAAATGGACACATAATGGTGTAATCTTTGTAAACAATGGTGGGGATTCTAGGTGGAATAGGAGGGTGGCCACCAATATGCACCTAGATCAGTCCTCCCCCCTTAGGAATGCAGCCACATGCCTCTAAACTATGTTAAAATGAGGCTTGAAGGCCCATTTATTGTTAGAGACAAAGAAAAATATTAAACATCCAAAAACTTAACCGTAGGATATGAGTCACCAAAATTTTAGGCCTCGTTTGCGACAAATTGCTACATTAACTTCATGGGGTCGTAACTTTGGCATGCAATCTTTGTTTCATGCACATGATACCTCGTTAGAAATATCTATGCGAGGACTATAATGTTCAATGGAAAAAACAAGTCATAGACACATTTTTTTCTTATTTTCCAAAAAAAATGTCGTTTAGGACCTCAAAATGACTCTAGAAGTTCAATACTCACTACCATAAATATTAAATGTGCTACAATTGAAAATGACCGAAAGAAACAATGGTGGGGTTCAAGTGGAATAGGAGGATGGCCACCAATATCCACTGGATCATTCCACACGCTTAGGAATAAATGGTCCCCATTGTGTTGAGTGCTTCCATGTGATGGGAAACTTCTATCGAACTTGGTCCCTAGTGAGCCACTTACCTTGAATGCAAGGGTTGGCTAGCTTTGACAACCCGATACAATTGAATCTTCGGTGGTGAGTGTTCTTGATATGCATGTCGATGATCCTATTAGTTGTGGCATGTTCCATGCGTTCACGGTTTAACTCTATTTGTGTGAATTGTTCTGCAAATGTCCGATGTGTTCGATGAATGGTGTAAAGTATGGTCGAAGGTGGTCCACATTAAACATCGGGTCGTGAGGCCAAGGAATGATGGAATGTTGAGCTTGAAATCATTTTCCCATACATCCTTGGTGATGGATTATGGTCCATATCGGAGTGGTAGAAGAAATGGTGGGTCCCAACGAGGCGCTCCTTACGCAAATGTAGCTAGACATTGTCACCCACCTAGAACTTGTGTGGAAAGCGATGTTGATCATGTCATTGCTTTACTTAGAAATTGGATTTTCCAATATGTCATGGACCTTGGTAGCACATATGCTAAAATTCACTCAATGAAATTTATTAGCTTTGTCGTTTCAAACTCGACAAGGGTCGAAGCTTCACGAGATGCTGCAAATGGTATGGCCACATCAATGTGACATAGTGGATGGAATCCCAACCCTACCGAAAGGCGTTGTCGCCGGAGCTATGGAGATATTTGTTGTAGTTATGCTAGACATAGGGGAGAGCTTTCATCCCATGTGAGATGATGCTTTGCAATTTACATGTGTATAATGTGTGCAGTCACCGTGACTGCGTTGACGACATCGGTTTGAGGGTGGAAATTCATGGACTTAGTGAGTTTGGTATCTAGCATCAACTAGAGACTTGACCCAAAATGTACTTAGGAACTTGTTTTTCCGATGCGAGATAATGCATTGTGGGATCCCAAAGTGTACCCACACTCGGTGGCTTCTTTTTTTGATACACTTCTTGTAGGATGCCATAATGGCCACCTTAAATAATCTATCGATGACCACAAAAATGTTGTTGTTTCCATTCTTAATCAAATGGATGCCTGGCATGTGATCCATGGAGATGGATTCCCAAGGTCGACTAGGAGTAGGCAAAGGGAGTATAAAGGCCTTGCCTCTTGATGGTCGGTTTTGGAATGGTGCTAGTATGTAGGATCTGAAGTACTTCCCAACATCTTGTCGAAGTTTCAGCCAATAAAAATAATTCTCTAGTGTTGCCATTTTTTACTTTACTCCAAAGTGTCTAGCGACTCGTCTGTAGTGTGCCTCCCAAACCATAATGGAATAATCGCTTGAAGGAACATAGGGGTGTCCTAGGTTATATAAGAGTGTATCCTGGAGGTGAAAATTTGGAACTTTCTTTTCCCTTACAAGAGTGTACTGATATGTGTTGTTGAATTGTGGATCTCTCTTGAACATGAAACCACTACGAGATTATCGTGCAAGAGTCGGTCCGAGTGGTCAACGCCATGACCGGTGGTTGAGCTAGACATTCTGCAACATTAATGGTGTTTCCATCTTATACTTAATGTTCAAGTGGAATTGTTGCGGGTATGTGGACCATTTTATGATATTGATTGTTTACGCAACTTCCCTTGTGTCTTTATGAGCTTGCGTCGGTCTTCTATGTGGATCGTTGCCTCCTTCCCCATAATTTAATGTATCCATTTTTTTCCATGCCTTCACAATGGAATACATCTCTTTGTTATAGCTAGGATAATTTCGGGACTATTTCTCGAAAGTTTCTCACTTTGATATGCCTTTGGATTCCCCTTTACTGAGTAATGATTGCACCAATAGATAGTCGATCTCAAATGGTTGTTTGTAGAGATGGTAATGTGTGCTAGTGCGTAGAATAGAGGTGATGATTCAAATCGAAAAATGCCTTGTCGTCGGGATTTAGAAACAAAAATAATTTTTCTTTCACTTTGCCCCTTAGTGACATGACTCAAGGCCAAGTGATATGATAGAACCCCAATATGATCCGCTGAGTAGAAATTGGAAACACCCAAAAATTTGTGGAGCTCTATTAGAGTGGTTGGCGGCCAATTCGAATAAATTGTATCTTGGATGGTTCCACATGCACACTTGGCTCATCAATGATGCACCGGATATTGAACCCGAGTCATATGCATTTGTCCAAATTGGCACACAACTTGTGTTGTCACGGTGTTCGGATTACTTTTCGAATATTGTAAGTGCTCTTCCCAACTCAAGATGAGATCAAGATTTCATCCAAATATACCACCACAAATGAGTTGGTGAAAGGGTTGCGATATACATTTCCATCAACCCCCATGAGGGTTGTGGAAATTCATCAACTCCGAAAGGTATGACCAACCATTCGAAAAAGGCCCTCCTTGGATTTTCGAGCAACCTTCCACACATCGGAGGGTTCGATTGGTACCCTAGTGATACCTAGACTTTAGGTCAATCTTGTTGAAATATTTAGCCCCCTTGAGCTCATACAAAAAGGTCATGAATCGCATGCGATTGGATACATATTTTGGACAAATGATATTGTTCAACATATGATAGTCAATCCGAGTCTCTCAGTCTCATATTTCTTTTGTACCAACATGATCAAGCTCCCATAGGGTAATTAACTTTCCTTGATGTGCCCTTTCTACCTCTTGATTTCATCATTCTCTAGAATAGAGTGTCGATAGATCGGTCCATTGAACGTTAGCGCACTTGGGATTAGATCAATGGATCTCTTAACTGACGAGTGTAGAGGTACCCATGTGGGTGAGGTGAAGATGTCCCTATACTCCTCCACGACCTTGTCCATATTTTGCTACCATGCGAAGGAGCATATCTCGAGGTCGTGGCCACAATATTCTCTTTCCCTAAGGGATATAATAAGTATTGCAAACATGGGGAAATGAGTTTACTGCATTGATTCACTAATAAAATAGATTTTGATAGGAGGTGCTACCTCTAGTATCTTCTACACCTTATTTCCCAAAGTAATAATAACATTGAAAGGCCTAGATTCATACATAGCATGTCACTTCCACAAGTATGGTTCACCTAATACATCACAAAATTCAAGAGGAGCAACATCACACGGTCTCTCATCCGTGAAGGGATGTGATGTTGTATGGAAGGTGGCATTGATGCTGACACGGAGATCTTGTCCTTGGGGAAGCCACCCTATGGTGTACGACTGCGAGTGTGTTGTGGTAGGTAGGCCCAACTTTCCATGACCTCTGTTGAAATGAGGCTATTTTTGGCTTTTGTTGTCAAAAATGAACTACATTGTAGAACCCTTCAACCACATCTAGAAGTGGAAGAGGCACTCTCCTCCCCCCTCTAGATCTTCGCATCATCCTTCTATATATTGGTGGTGGAAATGCTAGCATTTCCCTCCACATCAATAATTTTCTTTCCCTTTGTCATTCCCCATGTTCGTTTCGAATCGAGTCGAGCATGCATCGGATTTGAAAGCATTCAACTCGATCACCAATTATTTCATGCATCGGATTCTAAAGCCTTCATCTCGGCCACCAATGACTACTTGGCCTCGACACTCACTTTTGTTGTGAGTGAGGCTCTTATGGAACTCACCACTTTCCCGTGTCCTTATTTTTCTGGTGGTGTTGTTATTTTCTTATGGCTTCGGCACATTATCCTAGGTCGGTACGCCTTTTATTTTTACTTTGTTCCATGGTTTGGGAGTGCCTTTCCCTTGCTTCGTATTCGTAGATCCAAAGTCTCACTTCTTCTTTTTAAATTTCCTCGCTTGATCTTGGAAGCATATTGGTGTGTTGCACCAAAGCGAGGAGATGTCGAGGAACTCGCCTTTCGTCACCGAAATGTATCTATGAAAACAAATGCGGTACTGGTGACAAAATGTTTCTTTGAATCTTTGATACCAAAAATTTGTGCCTAGGGTATGGAATAGATTCGTCGGCTCATGCACATTTTGATCCCTTTGTTTGCGCATAGTAGTCCATTGTATTTACTTGTCCTCATAGCTCCCCATGGGGTAATACGGTTCCTTGATGGAATTATCATAAAGAATTCCAAGTGGGTTTGGCTAAAAAACAGTAGTGTTTCATCTCTCATGAATATGTTCGCATTAGGTTTCCCACCAGGTCCTTGACATGCGGCTTTGAGAGAGAAAAAGTAATATTTTTGTTTGGCGTGAGGTCTTGCGGAGATCACATTGGAGGTTTGCCAAAAACCACAACGTCTGTGGCCCTTTTGGAAATGGCTCGTTTGTGCGTCGAGTCTCTCACAAGTAGCATGGGGAGAGGTCTTTGGAGACCAAGTTTCCGCACCACGAGAGAAAGAATGATTGGAGTGGGGGTCGTGAGATCGGTAAATGGCATGCGTGAAGAATACTAACTATAAACCCTATAACGATAGGCTTAACATAATAACTTGCGTGAGCTCATAATTCATATGATAAACACACACGCAGGAACGATGTAACTCAGTCCTATGCTCAGTTGCCTTTCAATCGTCTATTACAAGTCCACAAGCTTTTCATGTCTTGTAATCAACGGTTACTATTGCTGGAGATAACACATATTAACAGGAAATTCAACGCATAGCACAAATCATAACATAACACAAAAACTATTCAGTATCTACAAAATGTCTTCTCATTCATTAATGCTCATGTTTCCACTTACAGACTCTTCTACTACACACACACACACGGCCAACGGGGTCCGCACACGTAGGGACTGGGGTCTGCGCACATAGGCGACGGGATCCTTTACCTGAACTCGTCACGCACAAAAGTGTCATGAGATCACGTATTGTTATCATAGAACTTTACCAGCGTACTTCTGAGACTCGAATCTATTCATCTATTTATGCTATTTTAGCCTACGCTGCTCTGTGGTCTTTTAAAATCGTGGTTTGCGGTCGCTTGGTCTACCATTTGACCCATTACTGAATTCGTGAAGATTTTGAGCCCACCCCAAAAGCCTGCCAAATCGCTAAAACTGCTGGAAATTATTACAAAAATATATATCAAAATTTGTTTGTTAGGGACCCGCTCCAACATGCTGACACAATCTTGTGACTCGTCTTGATTCACAGTAGCGGTCGTCCTTCATGCTTGGAGGTACTCGACTTGGAGACGAAAAATGGTGGTAGGATGCGCTCACTGCTGTGCGGTTGTGTTTCTGTGAGATCCTCGAGCCAAACTTTTGGGAGAGTCGATCCTTTAGTGAGCGTGCGGTGAGCACTGCGATGTCTGGTTCCAATTTGTTTGACCACGTCGTAGGTTGCATGCGAGCTGATGGGTGCTTCATATGCCTAGGGATTTATATGATCACTGGGACTTGCTTCTTGTGGCAGCGAGTGCCTCGATCTCGTCCCTTAGAGCATGGGCGGTGAGAAATTTGTGCTAGTGCATCGCTGCCAACAAAGAGTTTGGCATGGTGGCTTATATCTACTTTTAGTCCACACGTCTTCGGGAAGGTGGATGATTCGTCCCTAGAAAAAATTCTTCCTTGCTTTCGATGAAGGGTCTCTATCTGACACTCGCAAGTCCAAGATTTCATTTTCTCGGAGATGGCCTTCCTGATTAGCAGGTTAAGCGCAGGCCCTTTCCTCGCTCAGTGTGGCAACGCCGATGTGAATAATTACAGTGACATTGGGCCCATCATCGTGCGGTTTCAGCCTTAACGTGTTGTTTCTGTGTTTGTGTCTACTGTCTGCTACTTTTCATTTTAGCCGTCAAACGCACGAAGTCTTCGGTTACACGATCGGAACTATTCTGCAATGCACTGCGGGGATTGGCGCGGTTCGGGCGAGTCTCTTACATAATTTCCGGCGTCCCCACAGTTGTAGCAAAGTGGTTTGCCCTCTTACTGCGACTTGCAGCCTCTGCCTCTCCCTTCCTCCTCACCTCTTACAGATCCTCCTCGCCTTGAGAGATGTTGGTAGCAAAAGGGTCGACTGCACCTGTGTATAGGTTTCGTATCTATCATCAGGTCATATGTTTCGGTAGTTGTGCTGCGTCTGTGACCCACCAATAAGCGAGAATCTGCACCATTGTTGCTACGGTTTCGACATGAGCACGTAATCGTGGGCATTGGTGCGCTATCGTCCTGCTTTCCGAGAATCATTGCACCACGGTGTGGAAATGTGGTACAGTAATATCTCTTGGATGTAATGGACATGGTCCCCCCATCTTGCATATAATCCTAACGATAGCAGAGGGTGTTGGGCGCAAAGGTATGTATCAACCCATCTTTACCACGATTTGTCGTGTACTTTTATGTATTTTTCCATCGCTTTCGAGCAATTCAGCATTGGGAAAATGATGTAAATACAAAGTCAAGCGGACTAATGATAAAAGGAGTGTTTAATAATGTAAGAAACTCGACTTGTCAACTATATTTTTTAATAGGGAAAGCAAAAGCGGTCGACGCTAGATGACCAAAAGACGAGTCGACGAGGAAGGGAAAAGCGAATCATATTGGCTCCTATGGATCGGACGGAAGATGGAGAGGCACGTCCATGCTTGGAGTACTCAAAAGCGAGTATCCATGACATGTCCCATATTAGGGAAAGGATCCATTACTACTTTTTGAATTCGCGTTTAAACTATAAAAGGCCGAAGATGGCAACGATGGGTAGAATGTAATATATGTCCTCATAACGTAATAGACGTGTGGGACATAATCGTCAAGTTATACTAATGTATTGTACTTGCGTATTAATAAATATTTTTCCGTTTTGGAATAGACAACCTGCGGATTATTTCTTGGCAATGGCTTTCGGTGGCTTTGGGCCTAGCCACAGGGGTTCTTGCTGCTACTTCTATGCTATACGTTTTATTTACGAGAATTTTTGTTTCCGGTTATCTATTGCGTTGCATACTATATTTGTTCATTGGGTAATTCGCTGAGCGTGAGATGCTACTGACTTCCTGCTCATTCGGACTATTTACCATTCCTTGTCCTCTTATCTGAAAATCGATGTTTTTGTAATTGTTCAGTGGATTCGGCCACGATTGTTGTCCAGTCTACGCATATAGTTAATGTTTGGATAGTTTTATCATCATTATGAGCATTTGGTTGATGTTTAATTGAGGAAGGATGTCGTTAGGTGATTAAGGAGAATTCCCATTTGCAAAATTTAGAATAGTGATTGATGGTCGATGTAGTTGTTCGATTCGTTATGGTTGTTGTTCAAATTCATCAAAGCATGTTGTTCAATTGCGGTTTATTCTTTTCGGTCCACAGAGTAGTTGTTTGCATCGCAGGCTTCAGAATAGAGTTAGCTCCCTTGAATTTTTCGAAAGCATTTTGCATAATTCACTTCCAAGTTTGATTTGGATTTGAACTTCCCGAAACTGGACAATCTTCCTTATGACAATTTAGAGTAGTTTTCCACACAGATGTCACTTGCGTATGCTTTGTGCTTACACTCTTGAAATAAAAATACTGCTGGGTTGATAATTAATGAAAAGCATTGGAGATTACCTTATAAACGGTCCACCTTTAAGGCAACATTTTGGAGAACTTTGTCGAGAGAGTGTACTAAGGTATTGTCCTTTATGTCCTTTTCTTTTGTGAAATAATTAGGTATTGAAAACTAGAGGTAAGAACACATACACCGCACGTGAAAAACACTGCTTGCTCTCCGGCCAGCTTCTGAGCGTGTATGTGAGGTTAGTAGGATAGGTGTTCTTGTTTTATGACTAGGGAAGAAAAAGATAGAATTAGATCAAAATCCCCCACTTAAATCCACAAAACCCAAAGAGGATTGGTGGTCTCTTTGGCACATAACAACGTATACAGACAAAATCATTCAGAGAAGCCTAAATCAAAAGCATACTGTAGGACCCAAGAACCATGCTACTTGGAGTCCTACTACTCTCCTCGAGTGGAAACCTCTGTCTTGACACGCCGAGATCTCACGGTGGGCAGAATGCCTCAACAGAGCGCTTCAGGCACGTTGATATTGCGTCCCATTTCGTGAGAGGGAGGTCTTGCAATTTGTAGGAAGGAGAGGATACGAGAAAGTGCGATGCAATTAAAAAACTCGCGAGCCTTGATCCCCTGAGAGAGTGGTTGAGACGAGAGACACCCAACATCCCGGATCGAGAGTGTTATAGTGCTTCCTCCCACATCACACTCTAATTCACACTCGAGATTATTCGGAAAGCAGAAATCACTAAATATTATTGGCATATCTTTGGTCAAATGGCTTAGAAACAACCATAACCACAGGCAGGACATCCAACATTGGAGTATCCCATTGTGTTGGTCGGCACAAATGCCTAACGAAAGCCAGCACCATTCTACAAACTGTCCTCACCTTCCATGGGTTGACCTCGAAACGATCCCGGACTAAGCACTACTTATTTTGAATTTTATGTCTTATGTAGGGGATATGACTACACCAGTGTACCTCGAGAAGCTGAAATTGTTCCACTCTACTCTGAAGGGAACAACATTACGTTGGTTTATGGGGCTGGGTGGAGGGACCATTAATAGTTGGGATCGGATGAAAAAGCTCTTTCTTAACAAATATCAAGACGTATTGCTCGAGACTCGAGAATTAAAAGGCGAAAATCTTCGATATGCCGCAGGGACAATGAATAATATGTTGAAAGTATTTCAATATAACTTGCAAAAAGATCTCCATATACTACCTTTCGTCTAAGATGTCTTAAAGAGACGATGATTAAGGGTATGAGAAGAAGTGGGTTTGAAACACTTAATATAATGGGAAAAGGGGACATCTGTCAGAAAATAATGTCTTGAAATTATTGCCTCGTGCATCGAGGTGTTCTCGAGGTAGTATGCTGAAAACTGTGCACGACCGAGCGAGATTCGAAGCTACAAGGAATCCTAAATAGTCCGTGAAGCAACGTGACCATGACGAGAATTTAATGTGCAATCTTTTAGAATATTTTAAAGCGATATCTTGGGCACCCTACGACAACACGGCTGGGTGCCACTACAAGCCCAAGCATAAAGCGAGCTATAGCGAAACAAAACTTGGCTGTTTTTATCCACTGTGTCGGAGAAGCACAACGATGAGAATGTTCATTGGACATTGTCCAAACATGCGCTATTTGTACCAAGGACCACTGCGTGACCATTTGCCCTTCACTTCTAAGATTTGAAAGCGAGTTTTTAAAGGCGAGTGGAAGAGATTAGAAACCGAGTCTTACCTAATGAACTTCGACATCGACGCGGTGGAAAGCACGGCCAGGTGTGCCACAAGACTGCCTCGGTTCTTTTCTTCTCCACAAATCTAATCGATAGAACCTACGAAACGAGCATGGCAGAACAAATCACCTTTTTCTACATGGCCATCCCAATCATTTTCTATGCACCTTGGCCAACGTGACCCTCTTTAGGGTAATAATTAGTCCAGAGTTTTCCTTGTTCATCCCCGTTACTCGCAAAAACAATCCCTATTCGTCCGTGGCGAGCCTCCACTTCGCGAACACAAGTGGTCTCCAAAACTAGCGATGACGCAGGGAATGAGCCAGATGTACACGATGGGAAACAAAAGGGACTCAAAATCAGCCTGGCATTACCATCTCCATACCCGATCCAACACGAGCTGCGGCTATCATCGTGTCCTCAACTGCCATCTCGACGATCCTAATCCCAATAACGAACGGTCCGGTAATCAAATCGTCAGGATATGACCCGAAACGAGGCGGATTTAGATGGTAAATGCGATGAACTTAGGCTGAGATTAGGACTTGTTATTTCAGCTAAAAGAAAGATACGGCCACCTTACAACTTGAGATGCGAAATTCCAACGGCACTTTAAAGAATCGACTATGACTAAAACAAAAGGTAAAGCAAAGGAGGGACACGAGTTGACAGACACGATAAACGTTACTATTTCACTCCCTCCATTTCCTCGAGAGATGACATTGCCTAAAACCAAATAGTATCTTTCATCTTTTGATCTCCTAGAGGTACCTTTGCATTAAAATTCCTCTTACTGCGGGGCTATATAAGACATTCCTACTCTGTGCAGAGAGACAATTAAGAAAGTATTGCAAAAATAAACGAGTCGGGGAAAAGAAAAAAATGTTAGGTCCTATATTACTAATGTAGTCCCTTATTGTTATTAGTGTAACCCCCTTATTGTTATTATTGTACCCTTGTAACCCCCATATTGTTATTATTGTGCCCTTAAATTATTATTGTTAGGTCGGCTAGGATTACATTGTGGCCCCATTAGGATTACATTGTGGCCCCATGGACTCCTATATATAGAAAGGAGGTTTTGTAATTTGTATCATCCAAGAATTGTTCATTCATGTAATGTATTGGAGGTTTCCCCTCAAAGTGGCTTTATTTCTAAGGCGTTTGATATCTCTTTTCTTCTATTTTTTGAGCTAGCTTCACAACGTTTGGTCCATGAGCTTTGGATTCTAGGGTTTCATATGTTCTCCAAACAGGGTCATCATGGAATTTTCACTATAACTTTTTTTCTATGAAGTTTCAGAAGCTGAAATTTTTAGGGTGCGAGCTGAAATCCTAAGGAACATGTCACAAATTTTCGAGATCTTGTTCACAATATTTTCTGGAGATATGATCTCGTGGAAGATTAGGTCTTTTTGAAAGATCCTCAATTAACTAAATAGGTCATCATGGAATTTGTGCTATAACTTTTTTTCTACAAAGGTCTCGGAAAGCTGAAATTTTTAGGGCAGCGAAAGTTTGAAATATTGAGGAAATTCACGTGAAAACTTTTCAAATCTTTGGTCCACAATATTTTTCGGGAGATATGATCGTAGAATGTAGTGCTTTTTCAGCGCTCTTGAATTTCATCTCAAAGAGGTGATCGTGGAAAAATATTCATAACTCTCTCTCTGAGAATCAGATTGGAGTGCCGTAAAAAGTGGTCGCAAGCACATGGACTGTAGTTTCTTTTCTATCAATTTCAGAGCTAAAAGATGAAATTGTGACATGTGGCAAGTCATACAAGTTCGCACTACTGAACCAGTCCATAATTAGGTCATTGTGGGAGATTGGACATAACTTTACCTTGGAGAATCCAAATCAAGTCAGACCTATGGAATTTGAAAGATAATTTTCGGAGGCTACACTCGGTGCGATTTTCAGAGTATTAGGAGTCTCCAATCACAAAGATAATCCAATTTCAATATCAGAGCTCCTCAAAAGCAAGAAAAAGGTGTGTGTGTATATATATATATATATATATATATATAGTATATATATATATATGATATATATATATATATATATATAGTATTTTTTCTTTCCGAATTGCATAAGTCTTGTTTGAAGAATCAATTGAATTGATTCCAAGGGCATATCGTAATGTGATATCGTTCAAAAAATGCCCATAAAAATAATTCAACACCCATTAAGCCTTCGGAAAGGCTCGCTATGACTCATGAAGATGAAGAAATGCAACATGAGATATCAAAAGTCCAAGAGAAAGTGCACCAAATTTCGCTATCGCAAAGAGCAACAAAAAATGACATGGATGGTTTGAAGAAAGGCG
This sequence comes from Pinus albicaulis, assembly GCA_034641835.2. NCBI lineage: Eukaryota > Viridiplantae > Streptophyta > Pinopsida > Pinales > Pinaceae > Pinus > Pinus albicaulis. The sequence goes on from CM076583.1 coordinate 1,149,937,782, forward strand.
TGGAAGCTAAGATGGATGGTTTGAAGCTAACATGGAAGCTGAGCATGGAAGTTGGCATGGAAGCTAAGATCGATGACATGAAAAAATGATGAAAAAACATGGAAAACATGAAGAATGATCTAAAAGAAGACATGGAAGGTTTGACAAAGTTGATACAACAAAATGTTTCCTAATGGTGAAAAGATAGTAGAGGAAAACTTCATGATGAGAACAAAATAAATGCTAATCGTGACTTTCATAAACTCTAATGTTGGTGGGAAGAACCACCATATTCCAAAAGATGGATATGAGGAAGTTTGATGGCAAAGGATCCCTGTAACATGGATACTACAGATGGAGCAATATTTTGATCTCGTAATGTGCAAAACACACAAAAGGTACGCATTGACTTTACATCTAGAACAAAATACATTTGTATGGTATCGATGGCTTTGTTCCCATAAAAAATTGTCACTTCGTCAATTTTTTACGGAGGAAATGATAGCACATTATGAGGATACAAAGAGCAACACCTTCTTTAGCCAATTGATAAATCTCAAACAAAAAGGGTTTAGTGGGGGAGCACATTGAGGACTTCCAAAAAATTGAATATAAGGGTAACTGATATTACATAGGAACACATGATTGATCTCTTCATAGGTACTTTAAAGGATAACATCCAACATGAAGTTCGCATTTTGGAACCCGATTCATTTGGAGAAGGCATTTAGGTTGGCAAGAAAAATTTGAATGTAAAATTATAGGCGACAAGGAAGCCTACCACTCACTTCTATAAAGAAGGAAGTGTTGCTACTCCTAGATTTTCACAACCTACAAGGTTGACACCACAAAAATTGGAAGAAAAAAAGAGCAAAAAGGGCTTTGCTATACGTTGTGATAGCAAATACACTAAAGGTCATAAGTATGCTGAGAAGAAATTATTTTACATAGATTGTGAAGAGAGGAAGAAGAAAATGAACAAGAAGAGGATATACACCGTAGAACCCTGACCCTAGAAGAGGAAGAAATGAGTCCGACCATATCGTGTAATGCATTGGCAGAATTACCACTCCTCAAACTCTCAAGATAGAAGGACATATCAAGAAGAAAAAAGGTAATAGTGTTGATTGATTCAGGTAGCACCCATAATTTTATTCATTGTAAGGTAGCCAAGGAATTGAAATTGTTTCCTATACCGAGCACTTAGAATGTCAAGTGATGGTTGCAAATGGAGGAACTATAAATTTGCTCTCGGAAAATACCATAATATAAGGCTATCCATGGGTGAATATGTATTGAATAGTCCAATGCTTTCCATCCCAATGGGAGGTGCTGATGTCGTACTAGGAGTATAATGGTTACAATCTTTGGGGATGGTAGCTTTTAATTTTTCAAGAACTTTTCTTTGAAATTTTTTTTCGAAAGGAAAGGAAATCGAATTACGGGGGTATCACAGAGAAGCTAAGAAAGATAATAAGCTCTAATTTCATGACAAATCTTCTAAAGAAAGAACAACGAGGCGTAATTGCACAATTATGCTCACTAGAAGTTCCAACACCAAAATCATCTATTTCTCCAGATCTCCAAAGAGTCTTGGACAAATCATTCCAAGGTGTTTGAAACTCCCAAAGGAACTCCCACCTATTCATGATCATGATCATGCTATTCATTTGATTCCGAGAAGTGTTCCTCCAAAACATCCGAGCCTTATAGATATCCTTATGTCCAAAAGAGTGAAATTGAACGTATGATTTGCGTAAATGTTAGAGGCTAGTATAATTCAACCTAGTCAAAGTTCTTTCTCTTGCTCCCGTAGTATTGGTACACAAGAAGGATGGATCATGGCGCATGTGTCCGGATTATAGGGGAGCTCAATAAGCTCACCATTAAAGATAAATTTTCCATTCCCCGTGATTGATGAATTATTGGATGAATTACATGGAGCAATTTATTTTACCAAGTTGGATCTTCATTCGAGATATCATCAAAATTAGAATGAAGACTGAAGATATTCTGAAAACAACATTTCAAACTCATGAGGGTCATTATGAATTTTTGGTCATGCCTCTTTGGCCTTACCAATGCACCTTCTACATTTCAAGGGTTGATGAATTCCATTTTCAAACCCTTCCTTAGAAAATTTTTGCTAGTATTTTTTTGATGATATACTAATCTATAGCAAGGTCTTGGAAGGATCATGTTCAACATGTTGATAGGGTGCTCAAACTATTGCGGAGGAAACAATTATATGCAAAAAACATCCAAATGTTTCTTTTGGAGTACAAGAGGTGGAATATCTGGGTCATATTGTATCTCACGAGGGTGTTAGATGGTAGACTCTAACAAAATTAAAGCCATTAAGGAATGGAAAGTCCCCACAACCATAAAGCACGTTTCGCGAGGATTTCTTGGGCTAATGAGGTATTATCGCAAGTTTGTTAAGAATTATGGGAGAATAGCAACACCTCTAACAACATTTAAATTGAAGAAAGATGCATTTTCATGGACTCCTAAAGCAACTAAGGGCTTTTGAACATCTTAAAGAGGCAATGTGCATGGCACCGGTCTTAGCTATGCCAAACTTCGCAAAAATCTTTATTGTGGAATGTTATGTCTAAAGAAATGGAATTGGCGCTGTTTTAATGCAAGAAGGAAGACCCATTTCTTTTGAAAGTTGTCCAATCAAAGGAAAGTATTTACAGAAAGCTATTTATGACAAGGAAAATGTGGCACATACTGCATGCACTAAAGAAATGGTGAGCTTACCTAATGGGAAGGCACTTCAAGGTAAACTGATCATGATAGTCTTAAACATCTTTTTTGGAACAAAGACTATCTTCGTAAGTAACAATAAAAAATGGGTCACAAATATGTTGAGTTTATGACTTTGAAATAATCTACAAAAAAGGGAAGCTTAATGTTGTTGCAGCATGCACTCTTAAGAAAGAAATGAAGAGGTGGAAGCATTTGCTTTGTGCCATTTCTATTGTCCAACCGCAGTTTGGATAAATCGAAGCAAGAGATGAATGGAAGAAGGAAAAGAAGTATGGACACTCATTCAAAAGTTGCAGCAAGATCCTAGTACATCCGATACATTTAGTTGGAAAAATGATTCCTTGTGGTACAAATGATCGCTTATATATTTGTAATAAATTCCCAACTAAAAATAAAAGATTCTTTTGAATTGCACACTTCTCCTTTAGGAGGACATTTCAAGATTTTTAAAAATTTACCAAGGGTGAAGAAAAGATTTTTTTTGGGACGTACTTTAAATATGATATTCAAAATTTTGTGGTGGAATGTTTGGTTTGCCAACAGCAATAAAGTTTGAGACAATTAAGACTCCCAAGGACTTCTACAACCTTTATCCATTCCAAGTCAACGCTGGGAGGAGATTTCAATGGATTTTATCACGGGGTTTACCTAAGTCCGAAGGAAAGAGTGCCATCATGGTGTGTGGTTGATAGACTTACCAAGTATGCACACTTTTGTGCATTATCTCATCCATTTAAAGCAAGTACAATTGCTACTACATTTATGGACACAATTCAAAAGCTACATGGAAACCCAAAGAGTTATCGTGGAGCGGCAAGAGATCCCATTTTTACTGAAATTTTTGGATGGAGTTATTTTTCTTGATTTTGGGTACTCAATTAGCTCATAGCTCATCTTATCATCCTCAATCCAATGGTCAAACTAAGATAGTAAATAAAGCGTTTGGAAGGTTATCTTCGTTCTGTTTTGTATACTGGTAAAGCAAACATAATGGGTCAAGTGGTTACCTCTCATTTGAATGGTGGTATAACACTTCCTTCCATATTGACAACAAAAATGAACCCATTGCATGACACTTTATGGATATGATCGACGTCTGCGTCACATCATCTTTATGAGAAAATTCTGAAGGTGCAAACGGTGGAAAGATCACATCGAAAGCCTCGTGACGAAAGTTCTCCAACTCCTTAGAGGATAACACTGAAATTTGGCTCTAAAATGGAATGGAGAACAACGAGAGCGAGATCCGACATGCGATGAAAGTGCGCATGTGGGAGACTGGGTAGTACTACGGCTACGACCATACAAACAAATGTCCCTCGACGCAAGACTAAGAAGGATGGCAGTATACATGCAAATCACCAGTGGATGCTTACGAGGAGGTCGTAGCATATTGGTGCTATGGCATACAAATTGGAGCTTCATGCTTCTATCGTGAGTTCGTCTAGTTTTCCATGTGCGTAGCAAAAGATGTGATGGTGACAAACTATTCCATTCACAACCTTTCCCGAACTTTACGAGGAAGGAAAAACTCATATTGGAAACCTTTGAACGGTCAGCGGAGAAAAGAGGAGCACCTAAGCGAGCTACGGAAATGCGATGTGTATTTCAAGGTGTCTCATCGAGTGGAAGAACTTACCCATCTGAAATATTCTGCATGGAGGATGGGGATTTGCTACTGCTTGCATGACGAGCTGCTCAAGGGCGTAGAGGACAACACCTTTTTGAAGGAGAGAGGCGTGTTGGGTCCCCATATTACTAGTGTAGTCCCTTATTGTGTAGTGTAGCACTTATTGTGTTGTTGTACCCACTGCACCACCATGTTTGTTATTATTGTATACACCGTGTTACTGTTAGGTTGGCTAGGATTGTTGCTGGCACTAGGATTATATTTTGGCCCATGGACTCCTATATGTAGAGAAGGAGGTTCTGTCATTTGTATCATCCACAAAAGAAATTTTTCATTTTTATGTAATGTATTGAGTGGCTCGAAAGTGGCTGATTTCGAAGGCGTTGATATCTACTTTTTCTTCTATTTTGAGTGATTTTATGTTATTACCAATTATTCATGTGGTGGGAGCATTTTCGGACTGCTCTTGAGTGGCTTACAAATAAAATACGAGGATCAGGGAACCCCATAAAGGTAGATGTACGGATCTCTAGCCACTCCTTGCTCGACACATTAGTTAACCCAGAGCGACTGTTGATATCTTAACTACAGAGCACGGGAGAAGTTAGACATAACAACATTAGAACCACATCTACCTTATTTGGAACTTGTGACATTTGTCACTTTTATCAAACCGGAAAGATATTGTTACATATGTATGATTAATAACTACTATCATTAGATGGACCCGAAGTACCATGTCTGAACAGAAATTTTACCTAAATGGTGCCTTTGCCCCACTATGTTAAATAACTTAATAAACCACATTTATTAGGGTATTTATGGTCCAACAAGGAAACCCAAAGGAAATATTAAACAAACCTATATTTGTTTGATTTTCTCATGGAATAATTAATTAAACCACCATTTAATTATTATTCCTGGTAAATATTTCTTAAAAAATAAAGAAATTAATTAGATAAACCTTCATTTATCTTATTATTTTCTAGGGCTGATGTTAAATCTTATTTAGGGTAATATTCCTTGTTAAATATGACCAAATCTTACAAATAATTAAATAAGTCATTATTTATTTAATTATCTTTAAACCACTTCTTAAATAATTAAATAGGTATTTATTTGTTGATTATCTTCTAACCTCTTCCTTAAAAGGATAAATAAATCATTTGTTATTTTATTTTGACAAATTAAGGGGTTGACCCAAGTCAAATACCTTTTCTCCAACAAATGTAATAAAATATTCCATAAAGAGTGGATCTGAATCTAGTTAACCTTTTTAAGATGCAGAATGACCCGACATTTTATTTATAAATAGGAGGGTTTTCTACCATTCTTCACCTTTTTTTGCTATTAGATCACTTTGGATCTATACGCTTGAACACTCTTTTCCATTTGTTGTGTGACTCCCGCTGAGTTCCGTGCTGTGTGGGTTTTCTACAACAAGAAAATCTTAGGTAGAAGTGTTGAGGGACTTCAAGAACCCGTACGAGGAAATTGGATACGCCTTCTTGTTTTCCTCCCGGTGCCCAGTTAATATAAAAATTCTTTAAAAATTGTTCTCTTGTCTATTGGTATAGAGCAAACCCTTTGTTTTTTCTCCTTAATATGTCGCCATGAATCTGGTTTTACAGGCTCTTTTATTCCAACTAACACTTAGGATACGAAGATATTGTTGCTTACTTTTGTTGTTAGGGCTATTAGTTATGCGTAGCTAAAGTGAGTCATTTTCGTACACAGCGACCTGATTCATACTAACAAATGGCGACTCCATGGGTTTTAATTTTACGTGGCTGTTCATTTTTTGTATTCACATGTCAGCTACTTCCAAACCACAAGGTTTCTTTTTTAGCTATTTATTTTTCCTATTTTTATGTTGTTTTTCTCATAAAACCCTAAAACATTCCAATTTCTAACTTAGTGTTCACGGCCTATTGCGCGGGTAAGCGACACCGTGCCTTTGAGACGACAAATTTAGAAAATGCGCGGCAAGGACAATAGGAGCAGTCACAACACGGCCTGTTTTGCGGCTGGACCTCCGAGTCGCCTTTCTGCCCTTCTCGACACCTTGCTGACGGTCAGGGCCTGGGCTGCCATTTTTCGATGATTTTTAACAATTTTAAGGTTCGTGGGCGCCATAGGGGTCTTAAATGTCTGTTGTTGGAATTTGACTTTGGTTTTGATGCAACTTTAGCTCATCTGGTGGGGGCTGGCCACAGGGCCAGTGCCCTCCACTTTTTGTGGAAGGATTTTAATTTGTTTCGTGTCACTGCCATTTTCGAGTTTCGGCTCACACCATCCAGGGATATTACCTCCTTTTGAGATCCCTTTAAATCAGCCTCTCTTCCTTTCAAATCACCTCTTGTTGTTTTGTTTGGACCTCTCTTTAGGACACTCCTCCTTTGTCCTTTCCGCTTTTTGCTGATTTCACTCCTTTTCCAAGCCACCTTGCCTTTGTCTCTTGGCGCAGTACGCACCTCTTTTTCGACGTGTATCACTCTAGATCTGTCCCTTTTGACCTTGGATCTATTGGCCTCCTCCATGTGTTTTGCTAGATTTTTTCCCTTTTCGTGAAGTTTTGAGAACCCGCCTTCTTGGGTTAGATAGGTGCACAAGTAGCTGTTAAATTCTTGTTATTTCATGGTATATCTTGTTCTCTTGTGGGTTTATTTTCGATTCTGTGACACACTTTTTTCTTGCTCTCCAAGCAAGAAGGGTTTAAAAAATTCGAAGTGCCCTTACGCCACACACGACCCTAAGTGAAGAAGCGCACAGTTAACACCGCACAGCAAAGACTCTAAAATCGGTGTCACTGCACCTTTTCGCCGCCCGGCCTCACTTCGGTTAATACTGCACGCCCATCGTTTCCTTCTTCTGTCGTCATTGTGCCCAAAGCGCCTTTCCGGAACTTCTTCGCCTTCACCCGATTTTAGGTGCGATCGGCGCACTCGACCGCCATCGTCGAAGCTGGGTCCTCCTCGTCCTCCTCGACTCCTCTCCTGATTCATCGGGTTCCCCTTTCTCCTCATGGTTCTCCCCACCTGTCACCTTCACCATGTCTGGTCCGAGCTTCGCAATAGTGGTGCTCGAGCCCCTAATGCGGACACATACTAGCGGGCATGAAGAACTATAAGCCACACCCTTCTTCTTGGCCATTACCGGAGCCTCGTGTCCCAGAATTTCAATCGAGTTGATCAACGACCCTATCCGCCACGATGTTGGTTGGCACTATTTATGCAACCAGCTCCCCTGAAACATCCCTAAGTTCGAAGGCCTTGTTGGAGAAAGTCCAACCAATCATATAGATCTTTCCACATGTGGTGTTCTCCAATTCCATTCACAAGTGACTCCATCGAGTATTACCGTTTGTTCCAACGCACGCTTACGGAGGTGGCCTTCTAAATGGTATGTTGAACAGCCCACCTCTTCCCGCCACCACCTTTGAAGCCACTGCACGCTTGCCCAAGCACTTTTTGTCTTGTTCCGGCTCCTCTCCGGGTACGATGCGTGCAGGAGCGCTCTTCGACGACGAGCAAGCCTCCTTCGACCGCCTTTGGCCATGTTCGGGAGCGACGACGGAGCTTATGTCGAGCCCCTCCCTTCGAAGATCGGGTTTATATGGACTGGTTCCTTCGCACCCTTCCAGCTTCCATCGGCAAGGATGTCACCTTCCATTTTCCTCAAACCGAAGAAGCCGCCCTCCAAATAGCCTTGAAATATGACCTGATCTACGCTCAATCTGGTTATGTTTATACCATTCTTCCTGACCTCCCCAGGCCTGGTGGCGCTAACGCCCCGGGGGCATCTCATTCCACCGATAGTATCGTTGGAGCCCTTTCCCATCCGTACGCTGAACCTCCTATGGGCTATGGTCTCCCTCAGGGAGGGGCCAGCTCCTCCAGCACTCTTCCCCCTCCCGGTAGCATGTATCCAGGATACAGCATGCCTCCTCCTTTTTCCCAACCTCCTGCTTACCTCAATGTTTCCCAACCTACCCATTACCCTTATCCATAGCCTGGTGCGCCAGCTCCTCCAGCATATGCGCTTCCTCCTCCCTTGCCTCCTCAAACCTAGCACCAGCACCTACAGCCCCCTCCAGGGCAAGTATTTTCACAGCAAGGCGTGACTAATCCCCCTTTTTCTCAAAGAAGGCGGAGAGGCAATCCAAACCAATCTACCCCTGGTACCCGTGGACCCAATCCTGGTGTGGACCCTAACACTGCCAACCAACAATAGGGCACTCATCCCAAGCCGGACATGCCGCTTCGCACAAGTAAGCCTTGTTCGTGTTGCGGATTTTATGGTCATTACACCCACTATTGTCCCCTCTTACCCCAGATACGGAAGATGTGGGAGTCTCAAGCCACATTGTGCGGACAACACGCCTCTCCTCATGCTCCTCCTAATGTGGCCACTACCCAACCAGCTGTGTTTACTGATCCTTTCCCTCAGTAAGGATTCGTGGCTACCCAACCGCCCGACAGCTAGGTAGCCACCCCCCCTTCCCTTTCTGGTTCCTCTGATTACCAGATCCTTATGATGCACTCCGATCCTGACCCGTCCGTCGATATTCACCTTCAAACTCGGTCTCGCCAGTACCCCAAGCCTCCTACTCAGTCTGCCCCCGAGTCTCCTTCTTCAGGTTCTACAGAGCCTCTTTCGACACCCAGTGGCCCCTTACATATCCCTCAACCGAAAGTTGAGGTCCATACCAAGATTCCTAAGGGACCATTACGTCGAAACGCTGCTTCTGGTCCAGCTGCTCATTCGTATAGCATAGTAGATGATCTGGCGCAATCTCCTGCTGCCATTTCCACACTAGAACTCCTCCAGTCGTGTCCTTCCCAAAAGAAGGCTCTACTATCTACCGTGGGTGCTGTAGATCCTGCTGATGACCAAATGATTGTTTTCAACGCCACTCAATTGGACCATCCTCCTCTTCCTCCTTCCGTCGCCTTCCAAATCCCAGTCAAAATCCGGAATGCCAACGTGTCCTGATGTATCATTGATGAGGGGGCATCCACCTGTGTGATGTCCGCTTCATTTTGGAAGCAACTCAGATCCCCTGAACTGGCCCCTTCCACGATCACCCTTCGAGTATGGGACGGTCATGCCTCCCAGCCCATTGGCCTGTTTCGTAATTGTCCTATCACCCTCGCCGGTAAGACTGTTTGCATTGACGTCGAAGTCATCGACGCCTCGCTAGATTACAACATTATATTGGGGCGAAGCTACACCTATGCTATGTCTTCTGTCCCATCCACGGTCTTTCACAAGATGTCTTTCCCCCATAATGGAAAGATAGTCACCATTGACCAGTTGACATATCATGAGCCTAAATCTTAGACCTCCCCTGAGACAACCATCTCTTCTGTAGCCAACAAGCAAACCGTTGATTCCTTGACCAGTGTCTCCCCCGGCGTTTACAAATATTCCTCCCTGCTTGGAACCTTCCCTAACCTTCCCCCCCCTCCTGTCACCGATCCTAGCTCATCGAATGTTTGCATGATGCAATCATCCTAGGCTGACCGTAAGCGGCCTGCCTCGGCTAATCAGTAACCTCCTCCTCGCCCTCCACAACCCGCTCCTAGCCATTCATCTCAGCCAGCCGGACCTCCTCCTTCTGGCCCTACCCCTATAGCTAGTATCCCTGAACCCATTTATCCTCCTAGATCCGTTCTTCCTGGCTTTAACCATCTCAAAGTTGTCCCTCCTGGTCATTACCCTGCTGGGAAGATCCCTTTCCTAGCTCCCCCTCCCGAAGTATATTTTTTCCCCGTCATGGCCACCCTCTCTCTCCCTAACTTGACTTTGGGCATACCGGTCTGGTACCTTGATCCCCCAACCGCCACCCGTCCTAGTCATCCCAAGCCCTATATGGCTTTGACACCGGTTCAACCAGTCCCCCTAGCTTCCTCCGTTCCCACTGTGCCCCCAGCACCTCCACAGGACCCTTCTCCTATCTTGACGGCTCCTAGGAAGAAAGGCAAAGCCCACAAGCGGGCACCTAAAGACAAGACTACCACGACTGACCCAACCCCTTCTCCGCCCGCGAAGCCTTGTGCCTTATGTGATGTCACCGGTCATGCCACCCATGCTTGTCCTGAGTTGCCCCGTATTCAGCCCATGGTTAAAGTCGCGTTCCCCAAGTCTACGGTCCCTGAAGCCCCCATTCCTTCTCCGTCCGTAACCAAGAAACCAAAGAATCTCCGCACCAACAAGCCCTGTGATTTGTCCGGCGTTCATGGCCATTACTCCCACCATTGTCCTCACCTGACGCACTACCGCGCCTCTTTAGAGGTAATCCGAGAGTATGAGGTTGAACAAAATCAATCTGCCTCTCCTATCCTCACGCAGTATGCTTCAGGCCAGCTTGAGGATCCCCCCACTCCCATCGACATTCCCCCCCCTGATGTTCAGATGACGGAGTCTACTGTAATCATTCTTTACCTATCCTCCTCTCCGAGACACTTGGAGCCTAGCCCCTCTACATCCTCCCTTGTTGTGTCCCTCGACCACCCCTTTCCTACACGAGATCACTCCACCCGTGTCTCTTTTGACCTCCGCAACCCGAGTCCTCACCTTACTTCCGATAGCCCTCATATACCACCCTGTATGATTCATGGTCATCTTGCTCCTTGCACTCCCTCCTGCGGTCGCCGCCCGATGACTTCTGTGCACTCACGCTGCCATCATTGCCTTTCCTCCCCTCATTTGTTTTCTTGTCACACCATTCCGCAGGACCCCCCGTCCACACCCTTTATCTGTTACGCCGATGGTGCAAGTCCTTACTCCAGGAATCTAGCCTCGGCAGGTTGGGCCATATTCACGCCCTTGCATGCCCTTGTTCTTTCTAACGGGGTATGCACTGGTTCTGCCACCAACAATCAGGCCGAATATGATGCAGTGCGTGGTCTCTTAGCTGATGCCCTATTTCATCGCATCCTCCATCTGCACGTTTTTTTGGATTCCCTACTTATTGTAATGCAACTAAATGGTGTTTATCATGTGCATAACCCTGTGCTGTTTAGATGCTATTTACGAGTGAAAATCTTGATACGTGCATTTGAAACCATAACTTTCAACCATGTACCTCGAGAACAGAATCACTATGTAGATAGTATTGCAAGCCATGTTCTAGATTAGCATTTATCACACACATTTCATACAAGACAATAACATTCATAACCATCAAAAAATGATGCATATCCATAATATGTGTCGTAAAACATGTGTTTAGAGTCCATCTACTCTGATACATATGACATGCCCATAGCATGTTACAAAAAACCCAAAACTGGGGGCACCACCTGCCCCTACATACATCATAGGGGGCACCAAATGCCCCACCCCTAATCACTATCTGGAGGATCCCGGGCCAATGGCTCTGCCCCTGCAGCATGTAGATCATGCATAGCCTGACCAGCCATCGCCATGCACCGCATGACACCTCGCCACTCCGAGGGTAGACCAACACATGGCTCTATGAACTGGTCGTCTAAGTCCTGCCACCCGCGCTCTGATACTCCGGTCAACAACCTTTCGCATCTACAGTGGATGTCCTCCAACAAGGTGGCTGCATCCTTATTCTGCGCTACTCTCAATCCACTCGGACCTATAGCTCCAGACGCTGCCGATCGTCCCATATATCCGGCCGGTTTTACCGGTGCTATATCTGCATACCAAAAGTACATGAATCAGTACCATCAATTACTATTCAAAAACTTTAACATGCCCGCACAAGAATAGCAATCTGTCACTTACCATCGGGCCCCCAGACTCGACCAGGCAGAAGTGGCAGGTCCAGATCTCCAAAGTATCTCATCCTGCTATAGGGATAGTCATCTATGTACAATGGCATCTGATCCAAATGGGCAAAAAAATCAGGTCGAAACACTCGCCCGACCGCCCCTCCTCCTCCTCTGCACAGTAGCCGTCCCCACTGGCGCATCCTGGGCTCTCTCGGGCCCCCATCTGGAAGCTGTACACGAGGCCTCAAGGTCAGGATCTTCTCAAAGAAGAAAGTGCACAACAACGTCCCATATGAGCAATCATGGTTCACCTGCCGCCTGCATAGTGACAACTGTCACTTTAGAGACACCAACATCATTTGGGCCCACCCATAGTAGGTCCCACCCAACACACTTTCCACTATCATTATCTGCCCCCCAGTGATGTGATGGAGCGCCTGGTTGCCTAGGATACGCAGCACAGCTGCGGCCACTGCACGGGTTTCTAGCCTCTCTAGATCCCCGATCGGTATTCGAGTCCCCTTGACTTGGAGACCCGGTCGACAATGACGCTCCACGAACTCCATGATATGCCTCCCCCGCGGAAATACTGGCTGTGTGTTTCCCACCATCCCTAGTGGCGGGAGACCCATCAGGAAGTACACGTCTTGGACCGTCAGTTCGATCCTGTGCCCCTGCACTAAAAAGATCTCCTGATCTAGATCCCAGTAACTGATAATCCAGGCCAGTAAAGGTTCCCCTGCTCTCATCAAAGGGTTCTCCAAAAACATGAGAACCCCAAATCTGGCCAATACACGGCGGACGCCCTAATCCGCCTGGATCTCTGCCCGCAGTGTCCCCAGATCTCTCTCTCTCCAGTCGACCCGTAAATCTTCCATACCTGCACAAACACATCATTTTTGTCAGCATACAGATCAGGAAAACCATAACCAAACACAAAAATCCAACTTCCAGCCATCAAACAGCACCAAAACCCCCTCATCTCCCAGGTCGCAGTTTTCTGCCCATTTCTGGGATAGGTCACACTTTTCTGCCTAAAACCTACTTCCCAGGTCACACTTTTTGGCCCAAAAAGTGCGACCCAGCCGTAGAGATGAGGGAGGGGCTGTTCCTGGATTTCTGGGCCCTAAATTGAAAACTTAATCCATCAAAATGCAAGAGAAAGGTTAGGCCTCTTACCTGCAACTGACGGATCTCGATTCCAACGGTCGGTTTGTCCGCTACGTTCACCGCAAGATTTAGGGCCTTCTCTCCTCTCCACACTCACCACAGCGACAATAGCAAATGAGTGATTTTGGAGGGCAAAACTACCTTATTAAAAGAGAACCCCTGTTTCTTCTTTCGACTGCTGCGACCACACCGTAGCCCCGTTTGACGAACCGTATGCATTGTTGGAAAGCTCTAACCGAGCCCTAAAATGGGTATCTATTATTTTTTTGTGATCTAATACTTCACCACGACACATTTTGTCCAAGAAGGGTCACTTCACCTCTCCTTAAAATCAAATTTCCTCACATACGACACTTCTACTTGGGGCACCATCTCGCCTCCTTACTTGTCTTCGTTCCTGTCGATTTTTGTCATGAGTTCCCATCATGTACTCATGTTTCCATGGTCCCCCATTGGGGCCTTTACTGTGTGGCAGCACCATCGAGTCACCCTTGTTTAGAGCATCCAAGTTGAGTCATCATTCCATCCATGGAGCCTATACCGAGTCCCTTTGTACCCCTCTATAGCCCTCCATCCGTCATTGCTTGGTCTCTCTCTTGTGTCGCACATTATGACCTTCAGTTCCACTGTCCCCCATCCCTGATGATGTTGTGTCAGTCGCTGCCATGTCATTCATGCCCTTTATTCTCTAGGAAGGGAAGTCGTCCATTAGCTACTCAGTCCTTCCCACTTCACTATCATCATTAGTGTCAGTCTGTCCGTCGCTCTACTCTTTTCTCTCGTGCCCTAGTTGAGGGTCTCTCATTGCCTCAACTATGGCGGACCTCCTTCTGTCGACATCAGCTCATTCATTCCAGAAGCCAGGTCTAGAGGGCGGTGTACCTTGGTTCCAGCTTCCACTCTTGTTCGGTGCCTCGGATCAGGCAAAGGGATACCTCCTTTCCCTTTGGCTTGATTGTTTCTCCAGCTCCTTTCAGCATGATCGAGATTCGTATACTTGATGATCCAGAGGATCCGGGAAGAAGCAGCTCTTGGTGATTCCCGGGTGTGTGTGAGATGTCTCAGCCCTCATGAGGGGGTGGCCCCGCAGGTAGCCCCCCACATGCCCGGATGACCTCTTCATTGCAGCCTTCGATGCAGCTCCATATATTTGATGATGTTGGCCTTAGCCACTTGCAGCGCCTCTTTGATTTTCATGTATCAGTCAGATTTTGTGAGCCCTTCCCCACTTATAGGGGGCATTTGGGTTGTATTTGTATCTCATGTACTCAGATATTATTGTATAAGTCCTGGCTGTTATTCCAGGCACAACATGTATGTGGGATCCCTCATTGTATTTTTATCCGGCTCATGTTTATGCCGGCTGTACTTTATGGTTCGGTCCCTTGTTTACTGGACACACTATTCTTTTGTACTTTGTCTCGGCGGGCATAGGTATGCCTCCCTCGCCGCCTTCAGCACAAGTACCCTCTCATAAAAAGAGACTTGTTGCACCTGCGAGTCTCGTCTCCTCAGGGTCTAGTCCTTCAGCACACTATCTACCTCACAGTTCTCTCTCTGACACCCCTTTTGTTGTCTAGTGATTGTGTTCTTACAACGTACTTCGGTCATACGATTTGCTCCTGACACTCGCACGCTGGGGGGCAATCTGTTACACCATTTTTTGGTCATCTAACTTATTATCATTAGATGGACTCAAGTACACCATGTAAGACCAGTTTTACCCTAAGTAAAACTGCTTTCACTATGTTAAAACAGGAAACCCCAAAAGGAAATATTAAACAAACCCATATTTGTTCGATTTTCCTCATGGAATAATTAATTAAACCATAATTTAATTATTATTCCCAGTCATGTTTAACCCAAAATCAAAGAAATTAATTAGATAAACCTTTATTTATCTTATTATTTTCTAGGAATAATCATTTAAACCTTATTTAGATGATATTCCTTGTTAAATAAGACCAAATCACCCACAAATAATTAAATAAATCACTATTTATTTAATTATATTTCAACCACCTCCTTAAATAATTAAATAAATCATTATTTATTTGATTATCTTCTAACCGCTTCCTTAAAAAGATAAATAAATCATTTATTTATTTATTTTTGACAAATTAAGGGATTTGACTCAAGTCAAATACCTTTTCCCTCCAACAAATATAATAAAATATTCCATAAAAAGTGGATCTAGATCTGGTTAACCCATGCACCAAGATCTAGAATGACCCAATATTTTGTTATAAATAGGAGGGTTTTTTCCTACCATTCTTCACCTTTTGTTGCCTATTAGATCACTCTGGATCTATACACTTGGTCACTCTTTTCTACCATTTGCTGTGTGAGCTCCCTTTGAGTTCCATTCTTCGTGTGGGTTTTCTACACCAACAAGAGAGAGAAATCTTAGATCTGAAGTGTTGAGGACTTCCAAGAACCCATCCCACTGAGGAGAATTGGATACGCCTTCTTGTTCTCCTCCCAGGTGCCCCATTAATATAAAAATTCTTTCAAAAATTGTTCTTGTCTTGTCTATTGGTATATGGAGCAAACCCTTATTTTTTCTACTTAATGTCTTTCCATGCATAGATCTGGTTTTTTGCAGCTCTTTTATGTCTAACTAACCGCAGATCTGAAGATATTGGCAGCCACTTTTGTTGTTAGGGCGATTAGTTATGCGTAGCTAAAGTGGTCCTTTTTCGTACACTTCGACAAAGGATTCATACTAACAGCCAACATTGGGCCACAAAAATTTCTGAATTTGGCCACTCCTTTAATGAATAAAGGGATATTCTCCATCATGATGGGTGCTTTCCTAAGGCACCAAACATATCTCACACTTTCAGCCATAGTGAGGTAACATGGGTAGCAAGTAAGTGGTGGGGAAACCACTTACCATATCTTGATCTGATGCTGGCAGGAGATTCATTGTGCTGGTTCCACATGTGCACATCATAGAACAGAAAGTAGGAAAATTTACATGAAGAAATACCCAAAATAAGAGGCTACAACCATATGATATGGCTGTACAATCTTAAAATTGTTATTTTATTAGATAAAAAGAGTTGTGAGTTACACTTCAGATCTAGAGCATAATTTTGTACAAAAATATAGATCTATATCAGATCTATACACTATAGAGTCTCCTCTTAAAATTCCCCTTAGGGTTTTCAACAGAAAATGTAGTACACGGAGTAGATATGAGATCTAATGCAACTGATCTGCAGAATGATTTGGAATTTTTGAAGAAAATACATCAGTATTCAGATTAGAATTGAATGTAACATGGATTGGATCTGTCATCCATGGATCACCACAGTGAAGGGCAGATTCCCAACACTAGAGATCTCTCCTCCTTGAAGTGCCAAAATACCCTGCAACTTTCTCTTTGTAGATAACACAATATTATAAGAGGGACTGCACTATATGCTTGATGAAAAGTTTGGCCTGATGCCAAGATGTAGATCTGAAGCTCCAATGATCCAGAATACTCTTGCCAATGGGACAGAAGCCTCTCTCACTAAAAATGGACACTAGATTGGCCTAGATCTAAGTAGATCTGGCCTCCACTTCTTGCAGCTTACAAAGACAACAAAACCCTCAATAGGATCTACGTTTTAGTTGGAAGAAGAGATTGGAAAAATGCCTGATAGTGGTCAAGAAATGAAAGACTTCTCCAAGAGGCCTCTCTAGGAAGGAGGTGGTATTCCCGATCAGGAGCACCCTAGTGCTAAACAACACTATTCTCAACTAAAATATATTAGGGGCTTTTAGCATACCATCTAGAGAGTTGGTTTTCAATTGTTGGGGATATACCCTTCTCTTTGGAGACAGAAAGTATATCAATTTTTGGGGATATACTACTCCTCCTTGGAGTCATGGCCTACAAAAACATGGTTTAAGAATGCATGAAATCAGAATATAAAACAGATGTACTAAGAGCATGCTCTTCACCAACAGTCCTCCTCCTATCAATGTAGTGGTGCATAGATCTACTCTCTTCTTCAAGGGGAGAAAGAGAGGGTTGATTTAACTTTTCCTTAGAGTCATGTTGCTGCTCCAGCTCCACAAGGTCCATGCATCTCTGACAAGGTCCATTGCATCCATGAGACTCTATAGTGTACATATCTAATATAGATCTATATTTTTGTACACAAATCTCCTCTAGATTTGAAGTGTAACTTACAACACTTTTTAGCAAATAAAATAATGTTGTTAAGCTTGTACAGTCATATCATATGGTTGCAGCCTCATATTTTGGCCATTTCTTCATGTAAAGTTTCCTACTTTCTATTCTATGATGTGAACAAGGCTAAATCTGGGATGCCTTAGAAAAACACCGTTATGTGTGAAAGGGATTAAGTAATTTTATTGGGTTATCTAGACCAAATCAACAGCGTTGTAAAGATACATTGAACCACCTAGATGCACAACACAGTTTTAGTTGCAGGCTAATTATGTGAATGCAACTAAATCATTGAGATAGTTTAGGGTTTGACAAGGATTCCATAAAAGGAAGAGGATGGTTTAGGGTTTTGCAAGCTCTCAACTTATAAAAGGAAGAGGATTGCAGCATGACAAGTTTTTTGATGATATTGTATTTTTAGAGTATATTTTCTATTTATACATATCTAATTCTCCTTTCTATTTAGCAGAGAATAGCGTTGTTTAGCACTGGGTGTTCATAAGCGGGAATCCCATCTCTTTCCTTGAGAGGCCTCTTGGAAGAGTCTTGCATTTCTTGTCTACTATCTGGTTGAAGGCCAAGCTTCTTCTTCCAACTAAAACATAGATCCTATTGAGGGTTTGTTTGTCTTTGAAATTTGTAGCAAGTGGAGGCTAGATCTACTCAGATCTAGGCCATTCTAGTGCTCCTTTTCAGTGGGGAAGGCTTCTATCCCATTGGAAAGAGAGTATTGGATGATTGGAGCTACATTCTCAGATCTTGGCATCTGGCCAAACACATTCTAAAGCCTACAACGTAGTCTTCCTTCCATAATTGCATTATTTTTTTGAGCATTGTTGTAGGGTCTTTTGGCACACTTTCTGGAGGAGTGGTTTTCATGTGTTGGGGATCTTCCCTTCACATTTCAGATCCAATGGAAGGGGATCATTATATTGTATATTTCAGATCAAATTTTTATGTCCATGAATTTCTGAATATTTCTACAGATCTGCTGCATTATATCTCAGATCTACTCCTTGTACTTCATGTTTTGCTAGAAACCCCAAGGCGAATCTGAAGAAGAGCCTATCTAGTGTATGGATCTGATATAGATCTAACTTTTTATACACATATCTGCTATAGATCTAAAGTGTAATATATAGTTTTTGCAGCCAATAAAATAATGCTATCAAGCTCTTTTCAATCTTAATGCATGAGATCTGCTCAATTAGATCTTAGATCTACTCCTTGTACTTCATGTTTTGCTAAAAACCCCGAGGGGAATCTGAAGAACAGCCTATCTAGTGTATGGATTAGATATAGATCTAACTTTTTATACACATATCTACTCTAGATCTAAAGTGTAATATATAGTTTTTGAAGACAATAAAATAATGCTATCAATCTCTTTTCAGTCTTAATTCATCATATGGAACCTTTATCACCCTCGCTACCGCGTTCCTCACATACTTTCTGTTGCCCATTCAACACAATTTGGGAATGGAATTACTGACTCACTTTAGATAATCCCCATCCATCCATATCTCAGACCATCTCCATTAATGGAGGCAGCGTCGTAGTCTATGCAAAGCTAAACTTGACGACCGAGTCCTTTTAGATTTATTCTTGAAAACTATGATTGCAGAGATTTCAAATGATGTGGCACAACGCAAACCCACATCCGATGAGGACGCAATCAGCAAAGCCCAGAAAATTGAACTAATCTATATGTAGTCAAGATATATATACAATATCCTGCCTAACACCCCGCACCTCAAAACTTATCAAGAATTTCCAGGTGCATCGAAATTTGTAGATAGAATAATTGGGTCAATGACCCAAGCGTACCTAGGCAGCAGCAGTCAAAATCTTGGTTACACACATAGTTCTACCCAGAATATGTCTCAACCCAGATTTCAAGGTCATCATATGCCACAACAGAATTTGACTAATAGGGCGCAAGCGTATCACCAAAGAACGTATCCTCCAGCTGAGGGGACCTAGTGCGCAAGAAGAAACACTGACGGAAGAGCTCCCCCCCCAACATCCAGGTCCAAACATGGGAGTAAATTATGCTCAGTCCCAAGCACATGACCCATCTATACAAACCAATGCACACGTGAAATTTTTTCAACTGTCCCAAAATCAACCACACCAGTATGATTAGGAGAACTACGCTCCTAACGTGGTTAAGAAAAAGACAAAAAACAAGCCCAAAGGGAACCCTAGATAGGGGGGCAGCAACCAACAATGCCCACCACGATCCCAGGCTGGAGGTACCTCCAACCAGAATCAGAACCAAGAGCCAAGCACTGCTCCAAGGCAAGGAAAAAGGCCACCTATACAAAAAAATCATTCTTCTTCAATATGTGGTCAGTACGGGCACTATACTCACGTCTGTCCCGAACTCCCTGAGCTTAGAAAGCTATAGAGTAACAGAGGACAAGGAGGGTCATCCTAGCAAACTGCGGTGATGCAAGAACCTTTCCCCCATCAAGGGATGGTCAACACTTAGCAGCAAAACCCAAACGACTCCAGGGAAAACAACCATGAGATCTACACGACTAACAGTGACTCATTGGTGAGGGTCACTGTTTTTCATTATAGTCATTATTTGTGATGTAACTTGATGTCACCAATGAGTTTATGGTGATGGTAAATGAACATCGCCATATATATGCACTAGTAGTGATGATCATGAAAGGTCCATCACAAAAAATTGTTGTTTTTCATATGAAATGGTGATGGTCACTATCCTTCATTATAATCAATATTTCTGATGGACCTTGAATGTCACCACAACACATACTTTCGGTGACGCCACCTTTGGTGACGTTCAATTTTTTGGTGATGAAGGCTATTATTCGTCACCATTTCTCATATGAAATGGTGAAATGGTGATGGTCACTATCTGTCACTACAAATCATTATTGGTGATGGACTTTGAATGTAACCACAACACCTATACTTTCGGCGACGCCACCTTTGGTGACGAAAGCTCTTTTGACCCTCACCAATGAGCTTATGGTAACCATTTTCACCCCTCACTAATGTCCATTTTTCTTGTAGTGCGAACTTGCTAGAATATGATATAAATATTAGACCTATAAAATTGGTGAAAGGTTAGGTGCTATCAAACCTGATGGCTCAGTCCAATTTTGACTTTCTTGATATAAATTTAAGTGCAGAAATTTCAGGGTTATGAGATGAAGATGCAGAGTTGATTCCCATTGAAGAAAAGTACATCCTATCTGACTGGTATTGTCTTACATCATCATAGAGCCCCTGTTGAATTGAAAAAGTCTAAATAAAGGTTTGTGAAGCTAAAATCCCTGAGGTACTGCATCATAGATAGAAATCTGTATTTGAAAGATACTGGTGGTATTCTTTTGAATTGTTTGCTGGAAGAGGAGGCTGAAAACGTGATTGAGGAGTTTCACAGGTCATCATTATTGGAAGGCCACAACAAAAAATATTCTCATAGCAGGGTACTACTGGCCTACCATGTTCAAATATGTCTACAAGAATATAGCTGCATGTAATGAATGCCAGATTTTTTATGGTAAGAAAAAGCTTGTTCCTTTACCATTGATGCCTATTTATGTTGAAGCACCATTCCATCAGTGGGGGATAGATTTTATTGGTGAGATTCATCCATCATCTTCAGGTCAACATCGTTGGATCCTGACATCAAATGATTATTACACCAAGTGGATTGAAGCAATCCCAACTAGGCAAGCAAATGATTCAGTTATAATTTCATTTTTGGAGAATAATATATTGTCTAGGTTTGGATGCCTTATGAAGATCATCACTAACAATGCACAAGAATTAAAATCCAAGAGGCTAATCAGTTTTTGTCATTAATATAACATTACACTCGCACATTCTACTGCATATTATCCACAAGGTAATGGTCTTGATAAATCTTATTTTAGGCATTTCTTCATGTAAAGTTTCCTACTTTCTATTCTATAATATGAACAAGGCTAAATCTGGGCTACCTTAGCAAAACACGCTCATGTGTGAAAGGGATTAAGTAATTTGATTGGGTCAACTAGACCAAATCAACAGCGTTGTCAAGATACATTGAACCACCTAGATGCATAGTGAAGTTTTAGTTGGAGGCTAATCATGTGAATGCAACTAAATCATTGAGATGGTTTAGGGTTTGGCAAGGATTCCATAAAAAGAAGACGATGGTTTAGGGTTTTGCAAGCTCTCAACTTATAAAAGGAAGAGGATGGCAGCATGAGAATTTTGTTCATGATATTTTATTTTCAGAGTATATTCTCTGTTTAGACATATCTAATTCTCCTTTCTGTTTAGCATAGAATAGTGTTGTTTAGCGCTGGGTGTTCCTAAGCAAGAATCCCACCTCTTTCCTTGAGAGACCTCTTAGAAGAGTCTTGCATTTCTTGTCCACTATCTGGTTGAAGTCCAAGCTTCTTCTTCCAACTAAAACACAAATCCTGTTGAGGGTTTGTTTGTCTTTGAAAGTTGTAGCAAGTCAGGCTTGATCTACTCATATCTAGGCCATTCTAGTGCTCCTTTTTAGTGGGGAAGGCTTCTATCCCATTGGAAAGAGAGTATTGGATGATTGGAGCTACATTTTCAGATTTTGACATGTGGACAAACACATTCTAAAGCCTACAACGTAGTCTTTCTTCCAGAACTACGTTATTTTTGTGAGCATTGTTGTAGGGTCTTTTGGCACACTTTCTGGAAGAGTGGTTTTCATGTTTTGGGGATCTCCCCTTCACATTTTATATACATTGGAAGGGGATCATTATATTGTATATTTCAGATCAAATATGTATGTCCATGAATTTCTGAATATTTTTGTAGATCTTCTGTATTAGATCTTAGATCTACTCCTTGTACTTCATGTTTTGCTAAAAACCCCAAGGGGAATCTGAAGAAGAGCCTATCTAGTGTATGGATCTAATATAGATATAACTTTTTATACACATATCTGCTCTAGATCTAAAGTGTAATCTATAGTTGTTGTAGCCAATATAATAATGCTATCAAGCTCTTTTCAATCTTAATGCATGAGATTTGCTACATTAGATCTCAAATTTAATCCTTGTACTTCATGTTTTGCTAGAAACCCCAAGGGGAATCTGAGGAAGAGCCTATCTAGTGTATGGATCTGATATAGATATAAATTTTTATACACATATATACTCTATATCTAAAGTGTAATCTATAGTTTTTACAGCCAATAAAATAACGCTATCAAGCTCTTTTCAGTCTTAATTCATCACATGGAACCTTTAGCACCCTCGCTACTGCATTCCTCACATACTTTCTGTTGCCCATTCACCACAATTTGGGAATGGAATTACTGACTCACTTTAGATAATCCCCATCCATCCATATCTCAGACCATCTCCATTAATGGAGGCAGCGTCGTAGTCTATGCAAAGCTAAACTTGACTACCGAGTCCTTTTAGATTTATTCTTGAAAACTATGATTGCAGAGATTTCAAATGATGTGGCACAACGCAAACCCACATCCGATGAGGACGCAATCAGCAAAGCCCAGAAAATTGAACTAATCTATATGTAGTCAAGATATATATACAATATCCTGCCTAACACCCCGCACCTCAAAACATATCAAGAATTTCCAGGTGCATCGAAATTTGTAGATAGAATAATTGGGTCAATGACCCAAGCGTACCTAGGCAGCAGCAGTCAAAATCTTGGTTACACACATAGTTCTACCCAGAATATGTCTCAACCCAGATTTCAAGGTCATCATATGCCACAACAGAATTTGACTAATAGGGCGCAAGCGTATCCCCCTCCATCCATATCTCAGACCATCTCCATGAATGGAGGCGGTGTCGAATTCTATGCAAAGATAAACTTGACAACCGAGTCCTTTTAGATTTATTCTTGAAAAATATGATTGCGGAGATTTCAAAGGATGTGGCGTAACGCAACCCCACATCTAACGAGGATGCAATCAGTAAAGCCCAACAACTTGAACTAATCTATACGCAGTTAGAATATATATACAATATCCTGCCTAATCGCCCGCACCTCCAAACTTATCAAGAATTTCCAGGTGCATCGAAATTTGTAGACAGAATAATTGGGTCAATGACCCAAGGGTACCTAGGCAACAGCAGTCAAAATATCGGTTACATACATAGTTCTACCCAAAATATGTCTCAACCTAGATTTCAAGGTCATCATATGCCACAAAAAAAATTGACTAATAGGGCGCAATCGTATCACAAAGGACCTTATCCTCCAGCTGAGGGGACCCAGTACACAGGAAGAAACACTGACGGAAGAGCTCCCGCCAATGGGCAGGTGCAAACATGGGACGACATTATGTTTAGTCCCAAGCACATGACCCACCTACGCAAACCAATACACAGGTCAAATTTGTGCAACAATCCCAAAACCAACCACACTAGTATGATCAGGAGAACTATGCTCCTAAAGTGGTTAAGAAAAAGACAAAAAACAAGCCCAAAGGGAACCTTGGATAGGGGGGTAGCAACCAACAGCGCCCATCACTATCCCAGGATATAGGTAACTCCAACCAGAATCAGACCTAGGAGCCAAGCACTGCCCCAAGGCAAGGAAAAAGGCCACCTATACGAACAAACCATTCTTGTTCAATATGTGGTGAGTACGGGCACTATACTCACCACTGTCCTGAAATCCCTGAGCTTAAAAAGCTACATAGCAACATAGGACAAGGAGGTTCTTCCCAGCAAACTTTGGTGATAAAAGAACCTTTCCCCCATCAAGGGATGGTCAACACTTAGCAGCAAAACCCAGACAATTCCGGGAAAAACAACCATGAGATCTACACGACTAACAGTGACTCATTGGTGAGGGTCACTATTTTTCATTATAGTCATTATTTTTTATGTACCTTGATGTCACCAATGTGTTTATGGTGACGTTCAATGAACATCGCCATATATATATGCACTAGTAGTGACGATCATGAAAGGTCCATCACAAAAAATTGTTGTTTTTAATATGAAATGGTTATGGTCACTATCCGTCATTATAATAAATATTTGTGATGGACCTTGAATTTCACCACAACACATAGTTTCGGCGACGCCACCTTTGGTGACGTTCAATTTTTTGGTGACGAAGGCTATTATCTGTCACCATTGCTCATATGAAATGGTGAAATGGTGATGACCACTATTCTTCACTACAAATCATTATTGGTGATGGACCTTGAATGTCACCACAACACCTATACTTTCAGTGACGCCACCTTTGGTGATGAAAGCTCTTTTGACCCTCACCAATGAGCTTATGGTGACCATTTTCGCCCTCACTAATGTCCTTTTTTATTGTAGTGTGAACTTGCTAGAATATGATATACAGATTAGACATATAAAATTGGTAAAAGGTTAGGTGCTAGCAAACCTGATGGCTCATTCCAATTTTGACTTTCTTGATATAAATTTAAGTGAAAAAATTTCAGGGTTATGAGATGAAGATGCAGAGTTGATTCCCATTGAAGAAAATTACATCTTATCTAACTGGTATTGTCTTACATCATCATAGAGCCCTTGCTGAATTGAAAAAGTCTAAATAAAGGTTTATGAAGCTAAAATCCTTGAGGTACTGCATCATAGATAGAAATCTGTATTGGAAATATATTGGTGGTATTATTTTTAATTGTTTGCTAGAAGAGGAGGCTGAAAACGTGATTGAGGAGTTTGAGAAGTCATCATTATTGGAAGGCCATAATAAACAATATTCTCACAGCAGGGCACTACTAGCCTACCATGTTCAAATATGTCTACAAAAAGATAGCTGCATGTAATGAATGCCAGATTTTTGATGGTAAGGAAAATCTTGTTCCTTTACCCTTGATGCCTATTTATGTTGAAGCGCCATTCCATCAGTGGGGGATAGATTTTATTGGTGACATTCATCCATCATCTTCAGGTCAACATCGTTGGATCTTGATAGAAAATGATTATTTCACCAAGTGGATTGAAGCAATCCCAACTAGGCAAGAAAATGATTCAGTTATCATTTCATTTTTGGAGAAGAATATATTGTCTAGGTTTGGCTGCCCTATGAATATCATCACTAACAATGCACAGGAATTAAAATCCAAGAATTTGATCAGTTTTTGTGATTAATATAACATTACACTTGCACATTCTACTGCATATTATCCACAAGGTAATGGTCTTGCTAAATTTGCTAACAAAAGAATTGTGAGGATTATTAAGAAGGTGTTGCAGGAAAACAAAAATTCATAGCATTTGAAGCTAAACTATGCTCTGTGGGCTGATAGAGTGTGCACTAAAAGGTCAATTGGTACCTCACCCTATGAGCTGGTATATGGAGCTGAAGCCATCTTTCCTATATCCTTGGGAGTGCATGTTATGAAGCTACTGCAAGTATTAGGGGAGGAGCCAAATGAAATTTAGAGGATAATAAACCAGTTGATATCTCTACAGGAAAAAAGGGAGGAGGTCTATAACAACAATCAGAAATCGCAAAACAGAATTAAGAAGACATTTAACAGGAATGTTAAAGAGGAAAAATTTTAGATTCAAGATGTGGTATTGAAGTGGGAGGCCAGAATTGAGGACAAGGGGAAACATGGTAAGTTTGAGAATATTTGGAAAGGTCCATTCATAGTGGCTACATTCCATGGAAACAACACTTACATACTGCAGGAGATGGATGGACAACCTTCTGCTTGAGGGCTTGTCAATGGCAGGTTTTTGAAGCACTATTCCTCATAAGTTCTACTAATCTTTCATTCCATTGTATATATTCCATTTTGTTGTGTTTTTTATTCTAATAAAGATAAGTTTATCATCAAGCTTGAGCCCGAGGTGAAGGCCATTAGAGTTTGAAGGAAAGCTTGGCAAATTTCAGATTTTTTATTTCCAAGAAGATGGATAGCACTGGAACTACAAGTTCTTTGGTGTAATACAGGGGCACACCATCCCAAATGAAGCCACTGTTATCACTCAGAAAAAGTGAAACACTATTTTTCATGGTCATATAGTTCATTTTTCAAAGGTATGGTCATATATTTCATTTATCACAAGATGGTATAGGAAAATTTTAATCTTTTCATCTTTAACCTATCCTAAGGTTCAAAACCACCTCCATTCAAGTCATACCATGTCCCATCAGTCATAATTTTCTGGCATATTCCATTTCCCAATATTTTGAATTCAAAAAGGTCACCTTAGCTACTTTTTCCTCTTTTTGTGGCGTTTTACACTGTAAAAAGGCAGTTTTCTTTACAAAACTACCTAATAGTTTCATAGTCAAACTATCAGAAAATGAACTAGCCATGCTACAAAAAATGGTTTTTCTAGTCTGTCTTGTCTAATATGGTGCAAGGTGTCAGTCCATGATTATAAGAGTTAGGGTGGATGTCATTCGATTTAGTTAGGTTTAAATCAAGGTACAAAGGTCATGCCTGAAGTAATCATTACTGTTTTAGGCATGCATGAGTCATGATTAAGGCATGAGTTGTCATCAAAACTTTATAAAATTATCCAATTGAGTCTTTACCATTCTCCACTTATCTTTGCATGCTATTGAGTTCTAGAGAGTTGTTTCACCAAGCCAAGTTGGTTGCTGGTGTTTTCAAAAGTTGCAGGCGTCACTAATGAAGCGAGGCTGAGAAGGTATAAAATCACCATGGCTACAAAGAAGAAGACCAACAACGGTGGTCACTGCCTCTGATATGAGCCAATGAACATGAGTTTATTAAATGAAGACTAAACTGCATTGGAAGTGTTTAAAAGAACAGGGTGTTTTCAATTTTTCCAAAGTCTGCAAGGGTGTCATTTGTAGGTTTCAAAAGAGTTTGCTAAGAGTTTTACTGGATCAAATTCAAAGGGGGAATGTTAAATCTCATAGTAACACTAGAAACCATTATAGTAGCAACAGGAATACCTAGAGGCGGAGAGAAATGGTTCAAAGGCATAAAGTTTAGCATGTAGGACTATAAAGAATTCATCAAGACAAAGCATTGTGAAATTGATCTCACAAATGCTATCCCAAGGAGCTATATGAAGGAAACTACTCAAAGCTACTGCTGATTATTCAGAAGTACTTCACCTGTGAAGGGAGATATCACATGGCTTATTCCTACCACCTTAGGCTTATACTGCATTTTGTGGGTAAGAGGTCTCTTGATTTTTCTTTTTACTTGTACAGAAGCTTAGCTAAAATGTCAGACAAGGTTCAAGTTAAAACATAAGGAAATGAAACCTCTCTTTTTCATCACAGTTTGATCAAGTCGTTGCTGTTAGAGGAGTTAAAATTATTAGGCAGAGATTGGTAATATTTTCTGTTGATAAGTGGTTTTGAATTAGATGCGATCACCCCTAAAATAACTCCTAAACCTAGAGATATCCCATCACCTTCAGTGGTAGAGTAGTTAGAGCCAGTTAGCATAGAGACAGAGCCTTTGCAGAAGGATGACACACCCAAAGTTACACCTGCAAAAAAAAAGGCAACATTTAGCAAACATGTCAGCAAGAGGGTTACAATGAGCCAAAAAGTGGCTAAAGATAACTTAGAGGACATCTTGCATGCCATTGATATTGAAGGAACTCCCATATTCCAAGATGAAGACATACATGAGGGAGAAAGGAAGCCTAAGAAAGGAAAAATAGCTAAGAAGTTATAATTTGTAGGTGATGATGCTAGATTTATGTTTCAAGCTAGAAAACCAATGAAAAAGCATGCTAGAAAATTCTTGGAAAGCATCAAATAAACTTAGAACGTTAGTGAAACTATTCATACAAAACCAAGCATAATCGACCTCTCCTCACCTGAAAAAGAAGATATGGTGATCAAGAAAAAGAAGGCCAAAGAGAAAATGACTGAAAAGACAATATTTAAGGCCCTTAAGGAGCATTTGAATGATGCAAACAAAGAGATATTAGTCTTGAGGAAAGAGGCAAAGAAGCATAGAGCTGAAAGAGTGAAGTTTGAACAAATGAGGAAGATTTGGGAGGATCAAGTCACAAGTGTCTCAAAGACCTTGGATAACACAGAAAATATGATAAAGTGGACTCAGCCACTAAGAAGAGAGGTAAATCACATTAAAATTTAAACCTACACTTACATTCCAAGAATAAACAACTGAAAGAACAAGTCAAAGACGTTCAAGAACAATTGGAAGTGATTCATGAAGAGCTGGAAAAGAAAGGTTTAAAGATGACCGTGGTTGAGGATCCCATAGCTCAATTGATCATAAATGAAGAGGAAACACCACAGGAGACATAAGATGAGGTTGAATATGCTTTAGGGGGTTCATTACATGCAGAAGATCAAGTTTTTGTAGATGGAGGTCACTTTTTGGAAACACTTCTGAAATGGGAAATTTCTTCACTTTTACACAGTTTCGTAGCGTTTCCTAGGCTTAAAGCCATGAAAATGCTACGAAAAAACCGGTAGCGTCCTTTTTTCCTCTAAAGCCACTTTTTCAGTTTTTAAGGAGGGAGATTGATGGTGGTGATGTGTCCTGACTTGATTGACACCATGGAACAACAAAGGAGTGGAGTCTTTGGGTGTAGATGCTACCAAAGCTCGCTACGAAACTGTCATGTTTTCATATTGAGCTATTTTTGAAGGTTTTGGAGCATCTTAATGGCAGTTTTGGACAGCTAGACTCCTCTAACATTTGAAGGGATCTTATCATCAAATAATTATGACTTGCAGGAAGTGTTGTGGAGACAGGTCATCAGCCAAAGCACTCTTTGAAGATAAGGGTTATGTATTCCTGAAAAATAGGGTTATGTTCCACATGTCTAAGGGAGTCTTAAATATGTAAAGTGGTAATGAACCTATCATGTATCTTTCGAGCATGTGATGCTTCTTTTGTAACTGCCATGTAAATGTTTCACAAGATAAGGTAGAGATATGTAATAAATAGGAGTTAGAGTCCTATTTGGAGATTATTTCTTTAAGGTATAACTGCCAGTTTTCTCTTAAGAGTTATCTCTTTGATTTATGTGATGTATCATAGAATAATTTGATGGTCTAGCCACCACGCAGATCATCCTTGTTGAAAACAAGGTCTATTTAAAGACAAAGCATCGAAGTAGTGAGGGGTTGGAGATTTTTTGCACCAAACTACTGCTTTATGTATTTTGACTTATATCAGTAATACAGAGTGACTTTGTTCTTAGCAGACCTGAGATTTTCATGGGGCTTTTAATGTCTTATTGATCTACATCTTATGTTTTACCACCTGCAATAGATTTCATTTATATTAGTCAGAATTCATAACTCTATGCTCCGACTTCCTTTAGTAATGAAATGATTGTGTTTTCCTTTGTTTTATGAGTGAATTCCCTTTGTTAAAGACCCCTATCTACCATAACTTCCATGTCAAGAAAAATTTCCACTGAAACTACAGATTGTTGACTCCATAAGCCCAATGGTAGAAAACCTACATTCTTTCAACCTACAATCATAAAAAACAAGATACAATTTCTATAGAGTTAGCCATCTAGCACTATCATTAACCAATATCATAAAATCCCTTTGAGATAGCCCTCTCATACTGAAGAGGCTAAGCTTCAGTCAAAAGCTAGTTTGAAACATTTACACTGAGTTGTCTGATCAATAGCCAATCAAGTACAATTTTGTGATAACAATGTCAAATATGAAAAGAAATGCTTGTTTGCTTTAGATGTTGGTTGATCATTGGGAACCGCAAAAATATTTCTTTATAATTGATCAGATTCCATTACAAATAGAGGTGGAAGACATATATTTTATTTCTAGACTTTCCCGAAGGGGAGATCCAGTAGATTTTCATGAAAAGCCCACAGGAGAGCTTAACGTTAAGGATTATGTCCATTGTGTAGATGATGCAAAGAATTTGGAACTCAGATCCCCATCAAAGATGTGAGGTATTTTCACATGAAAATCCTTCTCTTTACCATTGGTAGAGTGGCAGGATTAGCTTCTCTACATCAGGCTTCACGTACTCATATGAGTATAATAGTGGAATGTTTGGTTCATCTTTATGACTGGTGCATAGTCTTATTGGCGAATCTAAAAAAAAAAACTTAATTCTATCTAGAAGACAAAGAAAAATCTCTTTGGATATGGTACCATTTTGCTGACATTCTTCTTTGAGAGGGTCCTAGGGCTTCGACCCAAGGTTACCTCTACTATTAGTAGCCCAAGGGATCCAACAATATCCTAATGGGTAGATTTGATGAATATATTGGGGGGAAGTAAAGTTCCTCGAACCACCTAGGATGATGAGTTATTTTAGTGGTGGGTACAACAAGTCATCTCAGTGGAGGACTATCCCTATGATGGGATGGATTTTCGAGCAGATCCTGATTTGGTTCTTCCACCTAGAGCAGCATGGGGTGCAATGGGTAAGATTTCATTTTTTTTATTTTTTTATTATATGATTTTTTTCGATTTTTTAAAATTACATGGAAAATGAAAAAATGTTTTTGATAGGAAAATATGAATTAAAAAATTTTAATGTTCATGATGCAAACATGGGACCATTTAGGCTAGAGGGCTACCCAAGGCACAAGTGCCACAGAGGTGAGGCAGATGCTGAAGAGCTAAGAAGGACCCTCCATGATGTATAGAGAAACTTGGATATTTTGACTCGCCAAGTACCTGGCTGGTATAGAGAACCTTTCGGGGGAAGTCCAGAGGCCAGTGGTTGGGGTACCACAAGACTAGGTGCAGTTATTTTTCCATGTAGCAACTTCCATTTTGTTCCATCGAAACATAAATGTTGGGTAGGGACCTCAGGAGTAGACTTAGATTTGATCAGATGACTGTAATATTTTTTGATGATAGACATGATTGGGCATAAGCCCCAATTTTGTAGGACATGATGGTCTAGATTTTGTATATTTTGAACACTCCGATATATATATTTATATACACACACACACACACACACACACACATAAAGATTTGTAATATTCCCAAATGGGAAATGCGGCAATACAATGCAGATATGCAGGTAAATAATGTAGTTCATCAATGTAAAAGTAGGAGGCCAATATGGAGACCTTTAAAATGTATTTACATCAGAAAAATAGATGTACAAGATGGCCCATAAGATGTATAATAGGAAATACAATTCTCCAATAGAAGAAAATCCTCATATATAGGTGTCGCAACCATGTATTAAGATTGGAAATTGCCTTACAACGTTATTTTATTGGACTGCAACAGCTGAAAATGAGAGCATGAAAATTTAGATCTATAACATATCCATACACTATATAGGATCTTCTTTAGAATCCCCTTGGGGTTTTTAGCATCACAAGATATACAAGTTGTAGATCTGAGATCTAAGTCTACAAATCTATAAAAATATTCAGATCTGGAACTAGATCTGATATTATATGAACAATAGAATGATAACCTCCAATGGATTTCCAAAGTGAAGGGTATATCCCCAACCATTGAAAACCAACTCTCCAAATGGTATGCTAAAAGTCCCTGCAACTACACCTATAAGAATAACGCAGATCTGGAAGTGAAACTTCACTATAGGGTTTAAAATATGGTTAGCCACATGCCAAGATCAGAAAATAAAGCTTAAGATGTCCAATAATCTCCTCCCAATGAATTAGAAGCCTCCTCCACTGAAAAGGAGCACCGAAATGGCTTAGATCTGAAATGATTTAACCTCCACTTGCTACAACTTGCAAAGACAACCAAACCCTCAGCAGGATCTGTGTTGTAGTTGAAAGAAGAATCTTGGCCTTTAGCCAGATAGTGGACTATGCAAAACAAGACTCTCCTAAGAGCTACTCAATGGGAAGATGTGGGATTCCCGATCAGGAAAACCCAATGCTAAACAACATTTGTAATGTAGGCTAAAAAACCAAAGAAAGCTATATATATAAATTGACAATATATTCAAAAATCCAATATCATCAACAACCCTCTAATGCTGCCATCCTCTTCCTTTTATAAGTTAAGAGCTTTCAAACCCCAAACTACTTCCAATGATATCACTTCTTTCACACAAGCCATCTCCATCTACGACTGCAATATGCCTCATTGATGGCCACTCCTCCATGAGAGCGTTATAGATTTGGTCAAGGTTGACCCAGTCAAAATATCCAGCCCATTTCACACCTAAGGGTGCTTCTTTTAACAACCAATATTTATCCTTTTTCATATTTTCATTGATTTATTATTTATTAATGAGTATTATGAACCTCATTTGCTCTTTTATTCTTCAAACAAAGAAATAAAACAAAAATTAATATTCCTATTAGCTTAGGACTAATTGGGAATACTACAGTCCTCCCCTCCCAAATTTTGCTTGTCCTCAAGCAACTGATAAGGTGAGTGCTACAAATCTTTTCCTCCTCCATTGTAGACACTTTTATATGATAAGATTCCTCCATAAGCTAAGTGTTCACAAAATCATACCTCCATGAATTGCTCCTCCAAAGTTCTCATGAGATGCAAATAGTCCATCCCACAAGGAGACAATTGTTCACATGAAACAAACATGGTTTGCCAAATTTTCTCCTCGAAAAATGTAGCATAAGCTACATGGATAATATCCATTCCATAGGCCAGATACATACCTGCCATCCTACCTCCATACATTCCCATAAAAGCACAAGTACATCATCAATGTATGGGATCAAAACTACATATATACAAACATAAATTTGTGCATATGGAGGTGGGTCATAGTCCCACATGTGGAACCATTACAATGCATATCCTGACTACATTAGATCAAGATGTGGTAAGTGGTTTCCCCACCACTTACTTTCTACCCAAGTTATCTCACCATGGCTGAAAGTGTGAGATATTTAGATTCAAAACTCGAAATCTCCACAGTCCTCATTTTTCAATCCTCCAAGTTATCTCACCATGGCGGAAAGTGTGAGATATTTAGACTGAAAAATGAGGACTGTGGAGATTCTAAATTTTGAATCTAAAAATATACACCATAGAAATATACAATCCATCAGTGTGAGATATATTTGGTGCCTTAGGAAAGCACCCATCATGATGCAAAATCCCCCTTTGTCCTCCAAGGGGGAGGCCATGTTTAGAAATATTTGTGGCCCAAAGTTGGCCATGAAGTTTATAAGGTACAAAAATCCTTCTTTGAGTCATGGATTGCATATAAAAAGTGGAAGAATGCAAAAAGTAACCAAATGAAACACTATTTACATGAGCATACTTTCCACCAGAATTCCTCCTTAAACAAATGGCGTGGTGCATATATCTATCCCTTTCCTCAAAAAGAGAAAGAGGTGGTTGAGTTAACTCTATCATAGATTTATGTTGTAGCCCCATCTCCACATGGTACATGCATCTTTGAAAATGCTGATATAGTTCTCCCTCAAAGCCTTCCCAATCAAATATTTTCATGATGATGTTGTAGATCTTCATGGAATATGTTTGGCTGAAATATAACTCTTCATAGGCCCTTTGTAGCAACTTCTCCTTGAGCTTGGAGGCTGTAGACAAGAAGATCCTACCATGATCATAGATGACTCCCTCGTGGACTGAATAGCCCTCTTCATGTAATTGGTCATCAAGTATCATGCATGTGTGAATATCCTTGGAGTAATCCACCAATAGTTGGGATTTCCAATATGGATGTAAACTCCCCAAAAATGACAACACTAATGATCTATCAATTGAAATGTCTATCATGTGGCTACTCTCCTCCTTGACATCTCCCATGCCAAAGGTACATGTTGGAAGGTCATTATCCCCTCCTTACTTCCCTTCTTGCATATGCACATGCTCAAATGAAGATGGAATTTCTTGGAAGTTAGTCTCCCATGGAAGGCTATCATCTATCCAAAACCTCCTTGGTCTTTCCAAAGTATGCATATGTGACCACCATCTTCTATCATGTATGGAAGATTTATCTCCAAGTGATTTTATACTCTAATTCTCCATAGCCAAGGACTTCCCTCCTTTCCCCATTATGGTGTCATCCTCCAATATTGCAGCATTTCCTCTCAGTGCAGTATGAGATGAGAAAGTGAACAATGGTGTTATTGTAAGAATATCTCCCTCCTCCTTGAGCTCATCCAACATTCTCAGCACTCTGTTGTGGTATTCTATTGCTCCCTTCCTTCTTGGATCTATGAATGGAGCTTCAAGATGTGAGGCATCTCTCATCGAATCTAAATCAGGTGGTCTCCCAAGTGGTTTACGAAAAGATAATGATGTCCCTTGGATCATCCTAATGTGCATAATATATGTGATCATCATATCCCTGCTTCCACTATGCAAATTCATCTCTGTTTCTTGTGTGGAAGTTTCATGATAATTGGGTATCACTCTTCAGGATGAAAGAGTGCTTCTGATTGGAGCAATTGCTCCATCCTCACCTCCATGTGGTGGTGGATCATCTCTTTCTATGCCAGCATTGTGAGCCCTCCTTTGTTCTTCTTTTTCTTCCTCCTCATCATCTGAGAAGACCTCTATGTAATGTGCTTTTGTAGCTTCACATCTATGTCCAGGTGCCCATGATTCTTGGCAAGTGAAGCAAAGCTTCCTTCTTCTTAGATCTCTCCAAACTTCATCATCAAGAGGCTTCTTGTATGAGCTCTCCTTTGAAGGAGAAACCTTTTCTTCCTTTCCCTTTGAAGGAAAAGAGGGCTTATGCTACAAATCTTCCTTTTCTTTTGAAAAGGAATCTTGAAGGTCTATAGCCCTTTCAATAGCATCATATAGGGTAGTGGGCTTGGTATATTTAACCAACCCATGAAGAGTTTCATCTAAACCATCAATGAACATGTACACCATTATTGTTGTAGAAAAATCAGGAACCATAACAGAAAGTCTTAAAAATTCAGAGATGTAAGTTTCTGTATTACCTGATTTTTTCAACTTTGCACGGATCATGAATGGTGCCTCTGGTTATCTTCTATCAAAACTTTCCACCAGCCTTCTAGTGAGCTCTGAATAAGCAGTCACATTGGCATGACCCAATGTAGAAAATCCATGGAACCACCAGTCATGTGATTCACCTTCAAGGTGTAGCGCTACAATCTTGATAGCCTCCATCTCTGGAACCTTGTTCAGCTGAAAGTAGCTGTCAAGTTTTTCTACCCAGGATTTGGCGGAACATTTGGATGACCCATCAAAATTGGGTAAAAATAATTTTCCCATAGTGTGGTGTCGATCATGATTCTGAATGAATCCACCACCTCTATGATGATGCCTTGGTCTTCTATTGTCCTTGATTTGAAAAAACTCCTGAAAATTCAAGTTATCTTTGAATCTCTAATTTTGAGACTCATATTCTTCAAAATTGTCTTCAAGGGATTCATGCTCTTGAAACCCTTCATTTCCCACAGCCAAAAATTTAGGCATGGTAGAGCATTGGGAAACTTGTGGTTGATGCACTGGTTGATCATTCCAGTGATGAGATATGCTAGAGCCTTCTCTAAGATGGAATCCTTTAGGGGATTCTTTGAATCTTTCCATTCTCATCTCTTTGATTTCTCTAGCAAAATCTTGCATGGCTCTAAGAAGGATATTTGGGAAATCAATTTCTTCTTCACTTCCAGATACAGGGGCTTTACCCTTGTCTTCATTGTCATTTGTGTAATTAAATTTCTTTTATATTCTCTTTACATACCTCTTATCTCTGTTAGTAACAGGTTCTTCTTCTTCAAAGACATATTGGCTTCTTAGAAAGCACAGGTTGTGTCAAGATGATTCTCTGATACCATTGTAATATTCCCAAATGGGAAATGCAGCAATACAATGTAGATATGTAGGTAAATAATGCAGTTCATAAAAGAAAAAGAAGGAGCCAAATATGGAGAAGTTTAAAATGTATTTACAGCAGCAAAATATATGTATAAGATGGCCCATAAGATGCATAACATGAAATACAAGTCTCCAATAGAAGAAAATCCTCATAAAGAGGTGCTGTAACCATGTATTAAGATTGGAAATTTACTTATGTTGTTATTTTATTGGACTACAATAGCTGACTATTGCAATTTAGATCTAGAGCAAATAAGTGCATGAAAATTCAGATCTATAACAGATCCATACACTATATAGGGTCTTCTTCAGAATCCCATTGGGGTTTTTAGCATTACACCATGTACAAGCTGTAGATCTTAGATCTAAGTCTAAAGATCTACAGAAATATTCAGATTTGGAACTGGATATGATCTTATATGAAAAATATAATGATCCCGTCCAATGGATCTCCAAAGTGAAGGGAAGATCCCCAACACTTGAAAACCAGCTCTCCAGATGGTATGCCAAAAGACCCTGCAACTGCACCTACAGGAATAAAAAAGACCTGGAAGTGAAACTATGTTGTAGGGTTTAGAATATGGTTGGCCACATGCCAACATTAGAAGGTGAAGCTCAATATGTCCAATTCTCTCCTCCCAATGGATTAGAATCCTATTCCACTGAAAATGAGAACTGCAATGGTTTAGATCAGAAAATATCTAACCTCCACTTGTTGTATCTTGCAAAGACAACCAAACCCTCAACATGATCTGTGTTTTAGTTGAAAGAGGAAGCTTGGCCTTCAGCTAGATAGTGGACTATGAAAAACAAGACTCTCCCAATAGCTATTCAATGGGAAGAGGTGGGATTCCTGGTCAGGAAGACCCAATTCTAAAAAACATTTGCAATTTAGGCTAAACAACCAAAGAAAGCTATATGTCTAAACTGAAAATATATTCAGAAATCCAATATCATCAAAAACCCTCTAATGTTTCCATCCTCTTCCTTTTATAATTTAAGAGCTTGCAAACCCTAAACCACTTCCAATGAGATCACTTCTTTCACACAAGCCATCTCCATCTAAAATTGTGCTATGCCTCATTGATGGCCATTCATCCATGACAACGCTGTATATTTGGTCAAGGTTGACCTAGTCAAAATATCTATCCCCTTTCACGCCTAAGGGTGCTTGTTTTAACAGCCAAGATTTAGCCTTTTCCATATTGGCATTGATTTATTATTTATTAAGGAGTATTATGAAGCTCCTTTGTTCTTTTATTCTTCAAACAAAGAAATAAAACAAAAATGAATATTCCAATTAGCTTAGGAATAATTGGGAATATTACACAATTTTATATGATGTGATGTCCCAAATGTACAATGATGAATGATTTTTGTTATATTTTTAAGGTGTTTAATGATTAATATGCCAATCAAGTGCTTGATTAGCTAATGTTTCTGCCAACCAATTATCAGATCGAGGAATATGAATGAATGTAATCAATTCAAATGAACGTTGTAACAAACATACCCTCAGAAATAATCGATGAAAAAATGGATCTCTAACATGATATATGTTTTTCAATTGTGAAACCACCAGTTGTGACTCCAATTAAACTAATAATGAATCAACGCCAAGAGATATTGCCTCCAAGAGTAGGTTGACCACTGTAGTGTACTCTTCTACATTGTTCAAAGTAGGATCAATGAAGACACCTTTTGAAACTAACAACTGACTGGATGGATAGTGGATTACCTAAGCCCTAGAATCCAGGTTCCGGTTATGTCTACTAGCACCATCGACAAAGAAAAAATGACTCATTTCATCCAATAATACCTGCCAAAGCAGATCAAAATCATCAAAGCCACACCAAAATTAAAAACATAGATATGTGCCAAAATACAATATATACAACAAATCAGATGCTAGGCCTAAGCCTAAGCATAGTACTTTTTCAAATAGAGCCCATTTCTGGGCTCCATCAAATCGTTCCCATCATAGTCAACCAAGGCATAAGCTCCCTTTTTTAGGACTTTTTTTACAATAAAGGGGCCACACCACATAGATTTTAACTTGCCTGCCCGCAATGCATCCTTCTCTTGAATATAAACCAAGAAAAGGTCACCTTCAAATAAAACCTTATGCATGACCACCTTATCGTACTGAACCTTCACCCATTTCTTATGTGCCTCATTCATTGTAGCTGCATCTGGGCATTACTCTTCGAGATGTTCAAGATGGATAAGGCATTCTTCGAGACTGGAAGTGTCAGGAAGAAGTTAAAATGCTAACTCAAGGGAAGGAATTTCACATTCAATAGGAAATATAGATTCCAACCCATAAGATAGTTGAAACAGAGTGAGATTAGTTGCAGTATTTACAAACATCCATTATGCCCAAAGTGCAGGGTACATCATGACATTCCAATTGGATCTGGCTTTATCAATCGTCCGTTGAAGGGTTGTCTTCAAGGGTTTGTTAATGACTTCAACTTGCCCATTGGCTTAATGATAATAAGGAGATGAATTCTCTTGTCTAAAACCTAATTCCAGAGCCAATTCAGCCATCATGTTGTTCTGAAAAATGACTGCCATGGTCAGTGAAAATCTCTTTGGGGATACCAAAGCAAGAAATGACTTGATTGAATAGGAACAGGGTTGTTGTCTCATCGTCATTCCCAAAAATGGGCATAGCCTCAACCCACTTTGTGAAGTAGTCTACAGCTAAAATAATGTAGTTGTGACCCTTATCCGAGGGTGGGTTACAAGTAGTATAATCAATACCCCACTTTGTGAAAGGACCGTGTAATATTCCCCAAATGGCAAATGCAACAATGATAAATAGTTATGAAGAGAAATAACACAGATCATCTAAGTAAGAGTAGCAGGCCAATATGGAGGCTCTTTATTTACATTTACATCAGAAAAATATATGCACAAGATATCTCATGAGATGTAAAACAGGAAATAGAATACTTTTATAGAAGAAATTCCTCAAAATGAGGTGCTACAACCATGTATTAAGACTGAAAAGAGATTGACAATGTTATTTTATTGGCTGCAATAGTTGTAAATTATACTTCAAATCTAGAGAAAATATGTTTATAAAAATTTAGATCTATATCAGATCCATACACTAGATAGGCTCTTCTTCATATTCCCCTTGGGGTTTTTAGCAAAATATGAAGTACAAGGAGTAGATCTAAGATCTAATGCAATAGATCTGCAGAAATATTCAAAAATTCATGGAAATACAGATTTGATCTGAAATATACAATATGATGATCCCCTTCCAATGGATCTCAAATGTGAAGGGCAGATCCGCAACAAATGAAAACCACTCCTCTAGAAAGTGTACCAAAATACCCTGGAATAGTACCGACACAAATAACGTAGTTTTGGAAGCAAGACTACGTTGTAGGCCTTAGAATGTGTTTGGCCACATGCCAAGATATGAAAATTTAGCTCCAATCATCCAATACTCTCTTGCGAATGGGATAGAAGCCTTCCCCACTGAAAAGGAGCCCTAGAATGGCCTAGATATGAGTAGATCTAGCCTCCACTTGCTGCAGCTTTCAAAGAAAACCAAACCCTAAAAAATATTTGCATTGTAGTTGGAAGAAGAAGCTTTTCCTTCAGCCATATAGTGGACAAGAAATGCAAGACTCTTTGAAGAGGCCTCTCAAGGAAATAGATGGGATTCCTGCTTAGGAACACCCAGTGCTAAACAACACTATTCTCTGCTAAACAGCAAGGAGAATGAGATATGTCTAAACAAAAAATATACTCTGAAAATACAATATCATCAACAACCTTCTCATGCTGCCATCCTCTTCCTTTTATAAGTTGGGATCTTGTAAAACCCTAAACCATCTCAATGAAATAGCTCCTTTCACATGAGCCACCTCTAACTAAAATTGCATTGTGCCTCATTGATGGCCACTCCTCCAAGACAACGTTGTTGGTCTAGTCATGGTTGACCCAGTCAAAAGATTCAACCCCTTTCACACCTAAGGGTGCTTATTTAAATAGCCTAGATTTATCCTTGTTCACATGTGGTACTGATTTATTTACTATTTTAGGAGTTTTATGATCCTCCTTTACACATTTATTCATGAAACATAAAAATAGAACAAAAATGAATATTCCCATTAGCTTAGGAATAATTGGGAATATTACAGTCCTCCCCTCCAAAATGTTTCTTGTCCTAAAGCAACTGATAAGGTGAGTGCTGCAAGTCATCTCATCCTCCATTTGTAACACCATCACATGTTAAACCTCCTCCATAATCTAGGTGTTCACCAATCCAACCCTCCATTAAGTTTTCCTCCAAATTTCTCATGAGATGTAAATAATCCATCCCACAAGGAGTCAATAACTCAAATGAATCAAACATGGCTTGCCCAATGTCCCCCCTAAAACATGTAGCATGAGATACATTGAGAATATTCAGTGCATTAGGCACATGCATACCTCCCATCCTCCCTCCATACATTCCTATAAAAGGTACAAGTATATCATCAATGTATGGGAGAAAAACTACATACACACAAACATAAATTTGAGCATGTGGAGGTTTGTCATAATCCCACATGTGGAACTCGTGCAATGAATCTCTTGCTTGCATCAGCTTAAGATATGGTAAGTGGTTTCCCCACCACTTACTTGTTGCCCATGTTACCTCACTATGGCTGAAAGTGTAAGATATTTTTGGTGCCTTAGGAAAGCACCCATCATGATGGAGAATATCCCTTTATTCATCAACGGAGTGGCCAAATTTAGAAACTTTTGTGGCCCAATGTTGGCCATGAAATTTACAAAATAGATTACTCCTCCTTGGAGCCATGGCCTGCATAAACATGGTGAAAGAATTCATACAATCAAAAAAATAAACATGTCTCACATGATGATATTCTTCACCAACAATACTCCTGATACACATGGAGTGGTGCATAGATCTATCTCCTCCGTCAAAACAAGGAAGAGATGGCTTGAATAACTCTTTCATAGAGTCATGTTGCTGCCCAAACTCCACGTAGTTCATACATTCTTGAAAATGTTGATGTAGTTCTCCTTTCAAGCCTTCCCAATCAAAGCTCCTCATGATGATGTTGTAGACCTTCAGGGAATACATATGGCTGAAACAAAACTCTTTTTAACCTCTTTGTAGCAAATTATTCTTGAGTTTGGAGGCTCTAGACAAGAAGATCCTACCATGATGATAGATGACTCCTCCCTGGACTAAACATCCCTCTTCATGCAGCTAGTCATCAAGTATCATAAAAGTGTGGATATCTTTGGGATAATCCACCAACAGTTTGGATTTCCAACATATATCTAAAATTATCAACAATGACAATGCTGATGATGTATCAAAGGAAATTTTTATCATGTTGCTGCTCTTCTCCTTGACATATCCCATGCCAAAGGTGTGTTTTGGAAGGCCATTCATTCCATTATTCTCCTCCCACACCACAAAACCAGAAATGAGAGTGGGTGATGATGATAATGGAAGAAGATCTCCCTCCTACTTGAGCTTACCCAAGACTCCCAACACTGTACCTTTATCTTCTAGTGCTCCAATCCCTCCTAGATCTAAGCTTGGAGCATCATGTTGTGAGGCCTTCCCCACAAAATCTGAATTAGGTGGCCTCCCAGGTGGTTTTCCACTAGATAAGAGTGTTTCATTGCTCATTCCCATGTGAATAACAGATGGGACCATCATATCATTGCTTCCACTATGAAAATCCATCTCTGATTTTTGTGTGGAAGTCTCATGATAATTGGGTATCACTCTTATGGATGAAGAGTGCTTCTGATTGGATAACTTTCCCCATATTCTCATCCATGTAATAGTGGATCACCTCGTGTCATGTCATCTTTATGATCCTTCCTTTGTTCTTCTTCTCCTACTTTCTGCAAGATCTCATAGTCTAAGGTGCTTCCTTTAGATGTAGTTAACTCATGAACATCCAAAATCTCCTTGGTTTCAAGAGTCTTGATCACAAAGAAACGATCTGTCATAGTGTGTGTTCCCAAAACTGTATGAAATGTTGGACCACATTCCGTCCATTGTTTTGTCTCATTTTCTATTATCATAGACACATGTTGCTCATTCTCTTCATGTGTAAGATCCCTTAGAGCTTCTTGCAAAGATACAAGATCCCTCCTAGTGGAAGCAATTTCTTCACCTCCATCTCCCAATAAAAGTAGATCTACTCCTACTATCACAACACTAGACGATATTTCCAGCTCTTCCTCTTCCTTCTCCTCATCAATGGACAATGCCTCCTCATTAAGAGATCCTTTCTCTTGATCAACTCTTCAAAAAGGAACCCTCATGTCTTCTCCTTGAGAAGAATGTTCTTGCTGAAGTGGGGCCTTTGCCCTTGGAAAATTATGTAGTAGATCTTTAACCCCCTCAAAAATGTTTTGGAACGGAGTTACCTTCATGGATCCTTCCATCTCATGCAAAGGTTTTGAATTCTCAGGCTTAGTTTTCTCACCCAAAGAAGTTTTAGATGTCTTAAAATCAAATCTTTTCACGAATCTCCTACTGAAATTTGCATAAGTAGAGATATTTACATTTTTCAATGAAGAAGATTCAAATAACCACCAGGAAAAAGCCTTACCTTGGAGGTGTAGAACTACTAATCTTATGGCTTCTTCTTCTAAAACTTGATGCATCTGGAAATATGTGTCTAGCTTCTTTACCCAAGAGTTGGCTGAGTTCTCGAGTGATCCATCAAAATTAGGTAGAAAGATCCTACTCAAAGTGTGTTGCATCCACCCTATTCTTCTCTTGCATTGGTTGGATCTTCTTTCTTCTTTCAATTGACAAAAATTTGGGAAGCTTAGATGCTCCTTGAATCCTTTAGAATGAGATTCATATTCTTGGAGATAGTCACCAAGAGTCTCCTCTTTTGGTGTCTCTCCTTTTGCTTCTTCTCTTGCTAGGAATTTAGGCATCCTACAACATTGTAGATCTGGTTGTGTGGCTAAATTATCACACACATAATGTGAAGAACAAGGGATTTCTTCATGTGAAAATATCCTTGAGGGATCTTCATGTCTATCCCTCCTCATTCCTTTGATTTCTCTTTTTAGCTCAGGCATAGTTTGGAACAGAGTTTTTGAGAACTCTTTCCCTTTCACTCTTCTAGATAAAGGGGTTTGACCCTTGTCTTCTTTGTCTTCTAAGTAATCAATATTCTTCATCTGTCTTTTCTTTTCTTCAAAATACATATTGGATTCTTTAGAAAGCATAGTCTGTGCCAAGATGATTTATGTTATACCAATGTAATATTCCCCAAATGGGAAATGCAACAATGATAAAAGGTTATGCAGAGAAATAACATAGATCATCTAAGTAAGAGTAGGGGGGAAATATGGAGGCTCTTTATTTACATTTACACCAGTAAAATATATGCACAAGATAGCCCATGAGATGTACAATAGGAAATAGAAGACTTTTATAGAAGAAAATCCTCAAAATGAGGTGTTGCAACCATGCATTAAGATTGAAAGAGCTTGATAGCATTATTTTATTGGCTGCAACAAATATAGATTACACTTTAGATCTAGAGTAGATATGTGTATAAAAATTTAGATCTATATCAGATCCATACACTAGATAGGCTCTTCTTCATATTCCCCTTGGGTTTTTTAGAAAAACATGAAGTACAAGGAGTAGATCTGAGATCTAATGCAACAGATCTGTAGAAATATTCAGAAATTCATGGACATATAGATTTGATCTTAAATATAAAATATAATGATCCCCTTCC
Source organism: Pinus albicaulis (assembly GCA_034641835.2). NCBI lineage: Eukaryota > Viridiplantae > Streptophyta > Pinopsida > Pinales > Pinaceae > Pinus > Pinus albicaulis. The sequence continues at coordinate 1,149,981,780 of CM076583.1, forward strand.
AATGGATCTAAAATGTGAAGGGAAGACCCCCAACACATGAAAACCACTCCTCCAGAAAGTGTGCCAAAAGACCCTACAACAATGCTCACAAAAATAATGTAGTTTTGGAAGAAAGACTACGTTGTAGGATTTAGAATGTGTTTGGACACATGCCAAGATCTGAAAATTTAGCTGCAATCATACAATACTCTCTTTGCAATGGGATTGAAGCCTTCCCCACTGAAAATGAGCACTAGAATGGCCTAGATCTAAGTAGATCTAGCCTACACTTGCTACAACTTTCAAAGACAAACAAACCCTCACCAGGATCTATGTTTTAGTTGGAAGAAGAAGCTTGGCCTTCGACTAGATAGTGGAAAAGAAATGAAAGACTCTTCCAAGAGGCCTCTCAAGGACAGAGGTGGGATTCTCACATAGGAACTCCCAGTGCTAAAAAACACTATTCTCTTCTAAACAGAAAGGAGAATCAGATATGTCTAAACACACAACATACTCTGAAAATACAATATCATCAACAAACTTCTCATGCTGCCATCCTCTTCCTTTTGTAAGTTGAGAGCTTTCAAAACCCTAAACCATCTCAATGAAATAGCTCCTTCCACATGATCCACCTCCAACTAAAACTGCCTTGTACCTCATTGATGGCCACTCCTCTAAGACAAAATTGTTGATTTGGTCATGGATGAAATGGACCTTGTCAGAGATACATGGACCTTGTGGAGTTGGAGAAGAAACATGACTCTAAGGAAAAGTTAAATCAACCCTCTCCTTCTCACCTTGAAGAAGAGAGTACATCTATGCACCACTCCATTGATAGGAGAAGGATTGTTGGTGAAGAGCATGCTCTTAGTACATATGTTTTGTATTCTAATTTCATGCATTTTTACACCATGTTTTTGCAGGCCATGACTCCAAGGAGGAGTAGTATATTTTTTAAGCCTCATGGCCAACATTGGGTCCCAAAAATTTCTGAAGTGGGCCACTCCCTTGGAAGAACAAGGGAGATTTTTCATCATGATGGGTGCTTCCCAAAGGCACCAAATATATCTCTCACTTTCAGCTATGGTGATATGGTATGGGAAGCAAGTAAGTTGTAGTAAAACCACTTACCACATCTTGATTTCATGCAGGTAGGGGATGCTCTGTGTTGGTTCCACATGTGGGACTATGATCCACCTCCATGTGCACAAATTTATGATTTTTTACACATTGTTTTGATCCCCTATATTGATTATGTTCTTTTTATTTTTATGGGGATGTATGGAGGAAGGAGGGAAGGCATGCATGTGCCCTATGGGATGACTACACCCTCTGTACTTTCTATCCTATATTTTAGAGAGGGCATTGGGAAAAATATGGTTGTTTCACGTGATTCATTGTTTTCTTATGAGAGGAGTTGTTTGCATCTCATGAGAACATCGTTGGAATAAGTCATGGATGGATGGTTTGGTGATCACTTAGCTTATGAGATAAGCATATCCTTTGTTTGTGACACCAATGGAGGAGGAGATGAGCTACAACACTCACCTTATCAGCTGCTTGAGAACAAGCAACATTTTGGAGGGGAGGACTGTAATGTTCCTAATTAGCCCAACCTAATAGGAATATACTATTTTTTTTTCATTTTATTTTTGCAAGAATAATATTGTAAAGGAGGATAAATTAAACTCCTAAAATAGCAAAATCCTAAAAATGGGGTGTTGCAACCATTCATTAAGACTGAAAAGAGCTTGATAGTGTTGTTTGTTGGCTGTAAAAACTATAGATTACAATTTAGATCTAGAGCAGATATGTGTATAAAAAGTTAGATCTATTTCAGATCCATACACTAGATAGGCTCTTCTTCAGATTCCCCTTGGGGTTTTTAGAAAAACATGAAGTACAAGGAGTAGATCTGAGATCTAATGCAGTAGATCTGCATAAATATTCATAAATTCATGGAAATACATATTTGATCTGAAATATGCAATATAATGGTCCCCTTCCAATGGATCTTAAATGTGAAGGGAAGATCCCCAACACATGAAAACCACTCCTCCAGAAAGTGTGCCAAAAGACCCTACAACAATGCTCACAAAAATAACGCAGTTCTCGAAGCGAGACTACGTTTTAGTCTTTAGAATGTGTTTGGGCACATGCCAATATCTAAAAATGTAGCTCCAATCATCTAATACTCTCTTTCCAATGGGATAGAAGCCTTCCCTACTGAAAAGGAGCACTAGAATGGCCTAGATCTGAGTAGATCTAGCCTCCACTTGCTACAACTTTCAAAGACAAACAAACCCTCAACAGGTTCTATGTTTTAGTTGGATGAAGAAGCTTGGAATTCAAAAATATAGTGGACAATAAATGCAAGACTCTTCCAAGAGGCCTCTCAAGAAAAGAGGTGGGATTCCCGCTTAGTAACACCCAGTGCTAAACAACACTATTCTCTGCTAAACAGAAAGGAGAATCAGATATGCCTAAACAGAAAATATACTCTAAAAATACAATATCATCAAAAAACTTCTCATGATGCCATCCTCTCCCTTCTATAAGCTGAGAGTTTGCAAAACCCTAAACCATATCAATGAAATAGCTCCTTCCACATGATCCACCTTCAACTAAAACTGTGTTATGCCTCATTGATGTCCACTCCTCTAAGACATCGTTGTTGATTTGGTCATGGATGAAATGGACCTTATCAGAGATGCATGGACCTTGTGGAGTTGGAGCAGCAACATGACTCTAAGGAAAATTTAAATCAGCCCTCTCTTTCTTTCCTGGAAGAAGAGAGTAGATCTAAGCACCACTCCATTGATAGGAGGAGGATTGTTGGTGAAGAGCATGCTCTTAGTACATCTGTTTTATATTTTGATTTATTTCATTCTTACACCATGTTTTTGTAGGCCATTGCTCCAAGGAGGAGTATTATATTTTCTAAGCCTCATGGCCAACATTGGGTCCCAAAAATTTCTGAAGTGGGCCACTCCCTTGGAAGAACAAGGGAGATTTTTCATCGTGATGGGTGCTTCCCAAAGGCACCAAATATATCTCACACTTTCAGCTATGGTGAGATGGTATGGGCAGAAAGTAAGTGGTGCTAAAACCACTTACCACATCTTGATTTGATGCAGGTAGGGGATGCTCTGTGCTGGTTCCACATGTGGGACTATGATCCACCTCCATGTGCACAAATTTCTGATTTTTTTCAAATTGTTTTGATCCCCTATATTGATTATGTGCTTGTTATTTTTATGGGGATGTATGGAGGAAGGAGGGAAGGCATGCATGTGTCCTATGGGATGACTACACCCTCTGTACATTTTGTCCTATATTTCAGAGAGGGCATTGGGAAAACTATGGTTTTTTCACGTGATTCATTGCTTACTTATGGGAGGAGTTGTTTGCATCTCATGAGAACATCGTTGGAATAAGTTATCCTTTGTTTGTGGCACCAATGGAGGAGGAGATGAGCTGTAGCACTCACCTTACCAGCTTCTTGAGAACAAGAAACATTTTGGAGGGGAGGACTGTAAAGTTCCTAATTAGCCCAACCTAATAGGAATATACTATTTTGTTTTCATTTTATTGTTGCAAGAATAATATTGTAACGGAGGATAAATTAAACACCTAAAACAACAAAATAAATCAATGCCCATGGGAACAAGGCTAAATCTGGGTTGCTTTAGCAAAACACCCTTATGTGTGAAAGGGATTAAGTCATTTGATTGGGTCAACTAGACCAAATCAATAGCGTTGTCTAGATACATTGAACGACCTAGATGCACAACGCAGTTTTAGTTGGAGGCTAATCATGTGAATACAACTAAATCATTGAGATGGTTCAAGTTTTGGCAAGGATTCCATCATATTTAGGGAGGAGGAGGACAGCATGAGAGGGGTTTTATCCTTAGACGCTTCTCATTCTCTGGCTGTTTAACTGAGAATAGTGTTGTTTAACACTAGGGTGCTCCTGATCGGGAATCCCACCTCCTTCCTTGAGAGGCCTCTTGGATAAGTCTTGCATTTCTTGATCACTATCAGGCATTTTTCTAAGCTCTTATTCCAAATAAAATTTATATCCTATTGAGGGTTTTGTTTTCTTTGTAAGCTCCACCAAGTGGAGGCCAGATCTACTCAGATCTAGGCCAATCTAGTGCCCCTTTTTAGTGGGAGAGGCTTATATCCCATTGGAAAGAGTATTCCGGATCATTGGAACTTCATATCTATATCTTGGCATCAGGCCCAAATTTTCATCAAGCCTATAGTGCAGTCCCTCTTCTAGTACCGTGTTATCTACAAAGAGAAAGTTGCAGGGTTTTTTGGCAGTTCAAGGAGGAGAGATCTCTAGTGTTGGGAAACTGCCCTTCACTGTGGTGATCCGTGGATTACAGATCCAATCCATTTTCCATTCAAATCTAATCTAAATACTGATGTATTTTCTTCAGAAATTCTGAATCATTCTACAAATCAGTTGCATTAGATCTCAGATCTACTCTGTGTACTACATTTTCTGTTGAAAACCCTAAGGCGCTTTTTAAGAGGAGACTCTATAGTGTACAAATCTGATATAGATCTATATTTTTTTACACAAATCTACTCTATATCTGAAGCGTAACTTAAAACTCTTTTTATCTAATAAAATAAAATTTTTAAGCTTGTATAGTCTATCATATGGTTGTAGCCTCTTATTTTGGGCATTTCTTCATGTAAAGTTTCCTACTTTTTGTTCTATGATGTATGGGCTTCAATGTAATCTCGATATGCTGATGTAAATGACATGATTGAGCCTACATATTGGCCTCCTGCATATATTTGGCTTAACTGCATTATTTTCTAAGTAGTTTTGTCACATAGTGTTGCAGTCCCTTCTTTGGGCAATTTTCCAGTTGCACTAGGTGTGTGAGATCTGTTTAAACCACCTAGAAAGATTTGATTCTAATATCCTCTTGGATTTGGGTCTTATATTATCATATCTAAGGGATCCAAGGGCTAATTTTTAGTGTTGAAACATACATTCCTAAAAATTGACAGATACATGTTTATCATCACCTCACCATGATAGAGTCCCAGAAAACTCTGCATATCCTGACATCATTTCTCCATAAAAAATAAACCATAGGGTCCTCATAACCGACCATGTTTATCGCACCAGCCTTCTAGTGAACTCTAAATAAGAAGTCACATTGGCATGACCCAATGTAGACAAGCCATGGAACCACCAGTCATGTGCTTCACCTTCAAGGTGCAGCGCTACAATCTTGATAGCCTCCATCTCTGGAACCTTGTTCAGCTGAAAGTAGATGTCAAGTTTTTCTACCCAAGATTTGGCAGAACACTTGGATGACCCATCAAAATTGGGTAAAAATATTTTTCCCATAGTGAGGTGTCAATCATGATTCTAAATTAATCCACCACCTCTATGATGATGCGTTGGTCTTCTATTGTCCTTGATGTGACAAAACTCCTGAAAATTCAAGTTATCTTTGAATCTCTAATTTTGAGACTCATAGTATTCAAAATTGTCTTCAAGGGATTCATGCTCTTGAAACCCTTCATTTCCCATAGCCAAAAAGTTAGGCATGGTAGAGCATTGGGAAACTTGTGGTTGATGGACTGGTTGATCATTCCAGTGATGAGATATGCTAGAGCCTTCTCTAAGATGGAATCCTTTAGGGGATTCTTCGAATATTTCCATTCGTATCTCTTTGATTTCTCTAGCAATATCTTGCATGGCACTAAGAAGGATATTTTGGAAATAATTTTCTTCTTCACTTCTAGATATAGGGGCTTTACCCTTGTCTTCATTTTCATTTGTGTAATCAAATTTCTTTTATATTCTCTTTAAATACCTCTTCTCTTTGTCAGTAACAGGCTCTTCTTCTTCAAAAACATATTGGCTTCTTAGAAAGCACAGGCTATGTCAAGATGATGCTCTGATACCATTGTAATATTCCCAAATGGGAAATGCAGCAATACAATGCAGATATGTAGGTAAATAACATAGTTCATAAAAGGCAAAGCAAGATCTCAAAATGGAGACCTTTAAAATGTATTTATAGTAGCAAAATAGATGTACAAGATGGCCCATAAGATGCATAACATGAAATACAAGTCTCCAATAGAAGAAAATCCTCATAAAGAGGTGTTGTAACCATGTATTAAGATTGGAGATTGCCTTACGTCAATATTTTATTGGACTGCAATAGCTGAAGAATACACTTTAGATCTAGAGCAAATAAGTGCATGAAAATTCAGATCTATAATAGATCCATACACTATATAGGGTCTTCTTCATAATCCCCTTGGGGTTTTTAGCATTACACCATGTACAAGCTGTAGATCTTAGATCTAAGTCTATATTATAAAGAAACATTCAGATTTGGAATTGGATATGATCTTATATGAACAATAGAATTATCCCCTCCAATGGATCTCCAAAGTGAAGGTAAGATCCCCAACACTTGAAAACCAACTCTCCAGATGGTATGCCAGAAGACACTGCAGCTGCACCTATTGGAATAACAAAGATCTAGAAGTAAAACTATGCTATAGGGTTTAAAATATGGTTGGACACAGGCCAAGATTAGAAAATGAAGCTCAATATGTCCAATGCTCTCCTCCCAATGGATTAGAAGCCTATTCCACTGAAAAAGGGAACTGCAATGGTTTAGATCTGAAAATATCTAACCTCCACTTGTTGTAGCTTACAAAGACAACCATGATCTGCATTTTACTTGAAATAAGAAGCTTGGCCTTCAGCTAGATAGCGGACTATGAAAAACAAGACTCTCCCAATAGTTACTCAATGGGAACTGGATGTGGCATTCTTGATCAGGAACACCCAATGCTAAACAACATTTGCAATCTAGGCTAAACAACCAAAGAAAGATATATGTATAAACTGAAAATATATTCACAAATCCAATATCATCAAAAACCCTCTAATGTTTCCATCCTCTTCCTTTTATAAGTTAAGAGCTTGTAAACCCTAAACCACTTCCAATGAGATCACTTCTTTCACACAAGCCATCTCCATCTAAAAATGTGTTGTGCCTCTGATGGCCACTCCTCCATGATAGCACTGTAGATTTGGTCAAGGTTGACCCAGTCAAAATATCTAGCACCTTTCACACCTAAGGGTTCTTGTTTTAACAGCCAAGATTTAGCCTTTTTCATATTGCCATTGATCTATTTTTTATTGAGTATTATGAACCTCCTTTTCTCTTTTATTCTTCAAACAAAGAAAAAAAAAAAAATGAATATTCCAATTAGCTTAGGACTAATTGGGAATATTACACAATTTTATATGATGTGATGTCCCAAATGCGAAATTATGAAAGATTTCTTTTATATTTTTAAGGTGTTTAATGATTAATATGCCAATCAAGTGCTTGATTAACTAATTATTCTGCCAACCAATTATTAGATCGAGGAATATGAATGAATGTAATAAATTCAAATGAACGTATATCCCCAATTCCCTCTCTAAAATATTGGATAGAAAGTACAGAGGGTGTAGTCATCCCATAGGGCACATGCATGCATTCCCTTCTTCCTCCATACATCCCCATAAAAGTAACAAGCACATAATCAATATAGGGGATCAAAACAATGTGCAAAAAATCATAGATGCAGACAAATCTAAGAAGGATTAAGACTGAAACCATGCAAGACCCAAATCCAAGAGGAGATCAGAAACAAACCTTTCTAGGTAATGCTAGATGCACAGTGTAGTCTTAGTTGGAGGCTCATCATGTGAATGCAGCTAAATCATTGAGAGGGTTTAGGGTTTGGCAAGGATTCCTTCTTATTTAAGGAGGAGGAGGACAACATGAGAAGGTTGTTGATGATATTATTTCTGAAGGATTTGTTGGCTTAGACACTTCTCATTCTCTAGCTGTTGAGCTGAGAATAGTGATGTTTAGCACTAGGTGTTCTTGATCAGGAATCCCACCTTTTCCTTGAGAAGCCTCTTGGAGGAGACTTGCATTTCTTGACCACTATTAGGCATTTGGCCAAGCTCTTCTTCCAACTATAATGCAGGTCATTTTGAGTGTTTGGTTTTCTTTGTAAGCTGTAGAAAGTGGAGGCTATATCTATTCGGATCTAAGCCATTCTAGTGGCTCTTTTCACTGGGAAAGTCTTATATCTCATGGGCAAGATAGTTTTGAAACTTTAGAGCTCATTTTGAGATCTTGGCTTGAAGCCAAGTAATGCTCTATAGCCCACATCATAGTCCATCTTCTAGAACTACATTATTTGCAAGGAGAAATTTGTAGGGTCTTTTGGCACTTCAAGGAGGAGAGATCTCTAGTGTTGGGAATCTTCCTTTCACTGTGGTGATCCATGGATTACAGATCTAATCCATGTTCCATTCAGATCCGATATTAATACCAATATATTTTGTTCAGAAATTCTGAATCATTCTACAGATCAGCTGCATTAGATCTCAGATCTACTCCATGTACTACATTTTCTGCTGAAAACCCCAAGGGGATTTTGAAGAGGAGACTCTATAGTGTAAGGATCTGATATAGATATATATTTTTGTACAAAGATCTGATCTAGATATGAAGTGTAACTTACAGCTCTTTTCAGCTAATAAAACAATGTTTTCAAGCTTGTAAAGTCATATCATATGGTTGTATCCTCTTATTTTGGGCATTTCTTCATGTAAAGTTTCCTAGTTGTTGTTCTATGATTTATGGGCTTCAATATAATCTTTAGATGCTAATGTAAATGACATGATTTAGTCTACATATTGGCCTCTTGCATATATTTGGCTCAACTGTGTTATTTTATGAGCAGTCCTATCACATAGTGTTGTAATCCCTTCTTTGGGAAATTTTCCAGCTGTACTAGGTGTGGGAGATTTGTTTAACCCACCTAGAAAGATTAGTTTCTAATATCCTCCTGGATTTGGGACTTATATTGTCAAATCTAAGGGATACAAGGGATAATTTCCAGAGCTACAGCATACACTCCTGAAAAATGTGTTTTTTCAGGCATGCCTTGCTAGCAGTACCATTTTGGGGATATTGTAGTAGGCATCCAATAAACCACCTTGATCACACTTCACATTGAAGAATAGAAGTTTTGTATTTAGGGAGCTTTAAAATCCACCTATCCACCCACGTAAAATAAAACTCGAGCATGACAAAAGCTCGATTCAGAGGGGGTTAGGCTTAGGCACAGTGCATGCGATATCAGTTGAGGCTACCTGACCCAGCTGATACTAGGTACTATTAGCTGACTACCAAGAAGCCCAAGACTCGAACACTCATGTTGGATGGTGGTTATTAGTGGCCAAAAACTATGGGATCCTTTACCCTATAGGTGACGGTGAAGGCAAGCACCAGACCCTCTACCCTTACTTTGGTGGATTCTCTTTGGCTGACTGGGGGCATCGCCAGCTCTTACAGGACATTGTGCTAACACTTGAAAGAAATATTATCAATTCCCAGTTACTTTTTAGTGTGTGAGGACGTGATAGGTCTTCTAGTATTTTGAGTATCACACGCAAACAAACAAAACCATATTTTTTTCTTGATTAATCACATAGATTAAGTTAAAGTGAAAATTCATTTCATTTTCACTTTGTTTTATGTATATGGCCATAAATTTGTCATGATCATAGGCTTGATACCCTAAACGTTTTCCAAAACCTAACCTGATCGACTCTCAAACATGTTAGAAAATTATATATTATGGAGCAATGCAACACATAAAATATGCGGAAAAAATACAAGCACACAAAACACATAAAACCAGAGAGACACAAATATACGTGGTTCACCTAGTTTGGGCTACGTCCACCCCGAACAGCCAGTCCTTCCTTTCTATTATCTAGCAAAAATGAAGAGACAAAACCTACAGCAGATCTGCTATAATATCCTCTGTTCTCTCTCACAGTCTCCCTCTCTGTTTCCCGCTCTGAGAATACACACATAATACACAGCCGCAATACAATACCCTCATATATACAAGGGGGTTTCCTTATAGGGAAAAAAACCATAAGCTAAATATAACTTCTACCGTCAGATCATTTTCCTAATGAACAACCCAGATTGACTAGAAATTACTACCCCCCTGGATCCCCCACGGCAACGATTAATTACGAGCGGCATTGCCGCCCCTTTGAAGGTATATGGGTCCAATGTTGTGATACAAAGTAAAGAAGATAATCAGACTCCACACCCAACAAAACAATCCAACGAAACCTCATCGGTCCAGGCATATTTTTGACCTCCCCCCATTACTAGGAGTGGTTCTAGGCCTTTCACCATTTAGGCGTCAAAGACAGAACATTTCCACAATCGTTGGTTCATCCTTTCTGGGAGAAACCTTAGTTGGGAACCCTAGTCGGTCTCCAAACACCACACCACACACCACTCCCCCCTCGTCCCCTAGGGGGTAGAGTAGCACATCCCATACGAGAAGCCAGCTGAATTCACAATAGGGTATGTCATAGACAAACCCTCATTATAACCCTAACTTCATGTCTTCACACGTTGCCATGGCATCAACCTCCCAGTCACCCTTCTTAGCCACGTTGAATCTACCCGATTTAACCAAGCTCACAAATGACCCCATCGCACACAACCCTAATTGGCCTCCCATGCCGACAAAGGTCCCTTCGGACATACCAAAATTCGAAGGTAAGCAAGCGGAAGACCCAGGTAATCATGTAATGACCTTTCACCTATGGTGCTCATTGAATAACATCATTGATGATAGTATTCAGTTGAGGATATTTCAATGCACTCTTACGGGAGTGGTCGTGAAATGGTATGTGGACCAACTGCCTACTTCACATGGAACCTTTAGCACCCTCACTACCGCATTCCTCACATACTTTCTGTTTCCCATTCACCACAATTTGGGAATGGAATTACTGACTCATTTCAGACAATCCCCCTCCATCCATATCTCAGACCATCTCCATGAATGGAGGCGGCATCACATTCTATTCAAAGCTAAACTTGACGACTGAGTCCTTTTAGATTTATTCCTGAAAACTATGATTGCGGATATTTCAAAGGATGTGGCACAACGCAAACCCACATTCGACGAGGACGCAATCAATAAAGCCCAGAAACTTGAAATGATCTATACACAGTCAGTATATATATACAATATCCTGCCCAACGACCCGCACCTCCAAACTTATCAAGAATTTCCAAGTGCATCGAACTTTGCAGACAGAATAATTGGGTCAATGACCCAAGGGTACCTAGGCAGCAATAGTCAAAATCTTGGTTACACACATAGTTCTACCCATAATATGTCTCAATCCAGATTTCAATGTCATCATATTCCGCAACAAAATTTGACTAATAGGGCACAAGCGTATCACCAAGGACCTTATCCTCCAGCTGAGGGGACCTAGTATGCAGGAAGAAACACTGACGGAAGAGCTCCCCCCAAATGACCATGTGAAAACATGGGACAAAATTATGCTCAGTCCCAAGCACATGACCCACCTACGAAAACCAATGCATAGGTGAAATTTGTGCAACTGTCCCAAAATCAACCACAATAGTATGATCAGGAGAACTATGCTCCTAACGTGGTTAAGAAAAAGACAAAAAACAAGCCCAAAGGGAACCCTGGATAGGGGGGAAACAACCAACAATGCTCACCGCGATCCCAGACTGGAGGTAACTCCAACCAGAATTAGAACAAGGAGCCAAGCACTGCCCCAAGTTAAGGCAAAAGGCCACCTATATGAACAAACCATTCTTGTTCAATATGTAGTGAGTACGGGCACTATACTCACCACTGTCCCGAACTCCTTGAGCTTAAAAAGCTACAAAGTAACAGAGGACAAGGAGGGTCTTCCCAGCAAACTGCGGTGATGCAAGAACCTTTCCCCCATCAAGGGACGGTCAACACATAGTAGCAAAACCCAGACGATTCTGGGAAAAACAACCATGAGATCTACACGACTAGGAAAGAAATGTTTTTCTAAACTCAGAATCACAGCTACAACAACCCACTAGACACCAATATGTCAGGGGCTAGTATTAGCATGCTGACTACATATTTGACCATTCCAAATATTCCTACAGAACTATTGCCAGAAATGGTAAAAGTGCCTAATAGGTGAGCAGGTAAATACTCTGAAGCAGCCCATAATTATAGCATCGTGGATGATTTATCTCAATCACCTACTGCTATGTCTTCATTGGAAGTAGTGGAGTCGTGCCTAAAGCAACAGAGAGCCCTGCTTTCCACTTTAAGCACTATCGACCCTATCGATATGCGCATTATGGCTTTTGACTTAGACAAAGCTAACCCTAGTCTTCCTTCCATGGTTGCCTTCCAGATACCAGTATCGGTACATAATATCACTATTCACCGATGTGTCATTGATGAGGGTGCATCGACATGCATCATGTCAAAAAATGAGTGGCAAAAGTTATGATCCCTCGAACTCAAACCTTCTGTCACTATGCTCAGAGCATATGACAGTTGTCCCTCGACTCGCATCGGCCTCTACCAAAATGTACCAGTATACTTAGCTAGAAAAATGGTCCACATAGAAATTGAAGTCTTGGACACTCACTTAGATTACAACATACTCCTTGGGTGGAGTTACATGTATGCCATGTCTACCATAGCATCCTCTATCTTCCACATCATGATGTTCCCCCACGAGGATCAAATCATTACGGTAGACCATCTGACACATAGTGAAAAGTGTCCCTTAACCAACACGACTGTAATTCTACCATACGTAGATATAGCCACAGATGGTCTTTCACGGTACCAAGAATATGGCCCTCACCAATTTAAACCGTCTTCCATCCTAGGGTCATTCCTAGGATATCCTCCTATTATCTCTAAGGTATCGCCCAATGCCAGAGGGGCCTTGGTGTGCTTTATATCCACATCAAGCACCGAGGTTAGTCAAGACATGGACTCAAGTAGTAGTGTCACCAAGGAATTGGCTATGACAGCCTCTCTAGCCTATGTCACCTCCCAAACCCCCTTCCTCTACCCTCAAGCTGGGTCCATCTCCTAGCAGGTTTTGCAACACTGTTGTTACCCAAAATATCGTTGGAATTCCCAGTTTGGTACCTTGTTCCCCCTTCTGGAACAGGAGCCACAAATGTTACTGCCATAGAGTTAGAGTCCCTCAATCCAGAGTAGCCCCAACCTACCCAAAAAACGATTGAAACCACCCCCACAAGGGAAGTTCCCATTGCGAAACCAGTTATCACGGCCAAGAAAAACGCAAAAGGAGGAAAGAAAGTGGTGACCCCCACCATGCAAAGGGATTCATCAGCTTGCACTATATGTGATGTCATAGGACACCCTACCCACATATTTCTAGAGTCTGACAAGTTAAAACCACTCCTTGACTCCAAAGTAAACATCTCGACGTTGTGTTCCTGAAAAAAGGAACCTGCCACAAAAAATAAAGGCAAACCGCTCTGTACCAATCATGCATGCGCTCTCTGTGACACCTATGGGAATTATACCCACCATTTTTAGGAAATACCACGATATAGGGACACCCTACACGCGATCGAGCGATCCTATCAAGAAGATCCCTCCATCCAGTCTATCAACGATGAGCCTCGTATCATCCTATACCTACAGGAAGAGGGAAAATCACCTAAAAGGCCCCCCGCCTGACCACCCACCCCAGTCGAAAGGTGCATACTTTGCGATGAACTTGGTCATTTCATCATTTACTGCCCAGCCTTGGAAATTTTCCAATGATGGTACCCAATCCATATAGTATATTGCACTAACATGGAAATCCCATATTCATGTCAGATATGCAGTGACAACCACCTTGTACGTCGTTGTCACTATGTGCCAAGATTCCCCACAGCTTTAGCTTGTATGCGATCAACCATCATCCACCTCTCCCAAGAATATGGTATGGACTTGGAATCCATGAACAATTTGACAACCCAGGAGAATGTGACAAATACATCCACCTCATCATGGCCATCTGGAAGACGACCATTTAGGGAAATCTGTCCCCTGCCAAATGCCGATGACGCGACACACAACGTACAGTTCATGACATCGTGCATTTGAACCATGAATTGAGCTGTATGCTCATCTACCATAGGTGTCAAGACAACTACAACTACAAGAGTAGCTATCCCTATGATAGTACAAACCCAACCAGTTTGCACTCTGTCGACCGCGTCTGTTTCCACCACGTCCACGATGGAATATTTGTCATGATTTTCAACTAGCTCCACCTAGATCACCCCCATTTAGTATAAACCTACAAAGGAAAAATCCCCCTTTGGGACCTTGTTTCATTCAGATGAGGATGTCCTACAAACCATGACGGAGCCTAATTACCCATGGGATGCAATGCATCACCACTCATTGTTTCTCCCCAAGAAAACTGTAAGTACTGACAAGAAAATTGAATAAGAGATATATGCAATCGAATCGAAAGAATTCCTGCCATCAGGTAAGGTCGACTGGTTCAAAAAACCCATCCCAATGCCGGATTCATTTGAGGAGGGCATATGTCAAATATTTCACCCACCATCAAGGTGAACATATCTCAAAATCCAACAAAGGTCGAAGAAATCTCGCTGGGGGCAGCATGTTCTCTAGAAGAGGTAGCCTCTTATACCAAACAATTACAAGAGTATATAGATATATTCCCGTGGGACTACTCAGAAATTCCTGGACTTAGTCCTACTATCGTAGAGAACCATATTGACACTTGGCTAGACATATCACCAGTCCACCAAAAGAACTTCAATTCCACCCATCCAAGGTAGAAGCAATAAACGAGAAATTGAAAAGCTTCACAAAGTTGGGTTTATCTACCCCATCACCTATACATCTTGGTTTTATAACCATGTTCCCATCATGAAAAGGAAGGGCACAATATGCGTTTGCACCAATTTTCAGGATTTGAAAAAATATTTTCCTAAAGACAATTATCCCACCCCATTCATCGACCAAGTTATTAATGCTTTTGCTGGCCATGAGGCTCTATCATTTATGGATGGGTTCTCTAGCTATAATCAAATCCAAATCCGACATATCGATCAGTACAGAACTGCATTCACCACTCCCTGGGGCACATTAGCATACAAGGTAATGTTGTTTTTCCTAAAAAATGCCAGAGCCACCTTCCAAAGGTACATGAATTACATATTTCATGACTTGGCACACCTCATCCTCGCCTACTTGGATGACCTTATGGTATGCTCCAAGAATCATTCCGACCATCTCGAGGATCTGCAATTGGTATTCCAACGATGGTGTCAATACAACCTGTGCTTAAACCCTCTTAAGTGCGCCTTCTATGTCAATGTTGGGATACATTTAGGTTTTATTGTGTCCCAGCAAGGGATTCGAGTCGACCCTTTAAAATTCCAAGCCATTAAATAAGGCCCCCCACCTCGAACCCTCAGGAAGCTCCAAAGCCTGCAAGGGAAGGCCAATTTTCTGAGATGCTTTGTCCCATATTATGCCACCTGTGCTCAAGGGTTCTTGTACCTCCTCTGCCAATACATCCCATTTAAATGGGATGATCATGCCCAAAAAAAATTTGATGCGATGAAAGAAAAATTATCTTCAGCACCACTTATCATCCCCTCGGACTATAAAAAGGATTATATACTGTACATATCAACCTCCTTCTCCATGTTCGGTGAATTATTGGTTAAGGAAGGCCTAGATGGGAGGGAACACATAATCTATTATGTTAGAAAAACCTTATCAGGCCCAGCATTGAGATATGAGCCTGAGGAAAGAACTACCTTAGAATTAATCAATGTAGTCCAGAAACTTCCCCACTACATCATCTTGAAAACTACCACAGTCATAGTAGATATTAATCCCATCAAGTACCTGCTCATGCACCGACTAATGAACCACAAGTACGCCCACTGGATATTCATTCTCCAATAATATGACTTGCAATTTCGCTCTCCCAAAAGTAAAAAGGCACTTTCCCTAGCAGATTTCATTACCGACCTCCCAGGAGATTCCAAAGGATCACCAGTAAATGATTCGCTACTAGATGAACATATTTTCTTTGTAGCAACCGATAACCCTTGGTATGGGGATATTATCCTATTACTGCAATCCTAAAATTTTAGACCTCACCTCACGTGAGAAGACCATCGACACATATGCCAACAATCCCCTCGATACCTTGTCATGGGAGATACCTTATACAAAAGAGCCATCGATATAATCTTGCATCGATGTCTCACTCACAAGCAAGTAGAGCAAGCCCTGAACGACTGCCACATAGGTGCTTGTGGTGGCCACCTATCTGGAATGGTTACCGCCCAGAAAGTCCTTTGGGTAGGATATTTTTCGCCTTCCCTGTTTCATGACTATATCACGACAGTCAAAATATGCGAGTGGTGCCAACGCTTCACCCACAAAGCAAGAGCACCGTCCGCTCCTTTGTACCTTGTCATTGTAGCTGACCCCTTCTGTAAATGGGGAATCCACTTCATGATTTGTAACCAGGCCTCATCAGGAAACCATAAAAACATCATCATGGCTATCTATTATTTCACCAAGTTGGTCGAGGCCATGCCCACACACGACAACAAAGAAGAAACCATCACTTGATTTCTGTTCAACCACGTGATCGCCTGATTTGGCGTCCCCAAAGAGTTAGTTTCTGACCATGGGAAACACTTTGAAAATGAATTCTTCGAGGAGCTATCTCATCATCTCGAATTCACCCATGAATTTGCTTCACCATACTACCCCCAGTCCAATGGATAGGTAGAAGCCACTAACAAAGTACTCAAAACTATGTTACAACACATGGTGAATAACCACAAAACCAACTGGAACCACATTCTCTTCTCCTCCCTATGGGCATACCACACGGCTATTAAGACGTCCACTAGTTTTACTCCCTTCCACTTAGTATATTGGATTAAAACTGTGATTCCCATAGAGCGCGTGATCCCAAACCTACACGCCGCCATCGAACTCATTAATGACACCCATCCTCTAGAACAACACCTAGTACAACTATAGCTAGTTGAAGAAAGTTAGTGACAATCACTGCAACACAATGAGGCCCATAAGAAAAGGGTGAAAGTATCATTCGGCTGCCACATCACCCCTTACCCATTTACCGAGGGAGAGTTAGTCCTTCGCTACGATGTCGTAAAAGAGGCCTTAGGGCTAGGGAAATTTGAAACCTTGTGGAAAGGACCCTATATCATCAAACATTTCCTCCTATAGAGGGCATACATCTTGAAATAACTGGATAGGACCTACATCACTAACCCCGTCAACGACCTTTACCTCAAGAAGTTCTACCCATAAGGGCCCTAGCAGCCCTTGTCCCCTAGAGTTAGAGTACACAAAAACCCAAATGAAAAAATATTTTTGAGCCAAAGACTTATGTAAAATACATGCTCAAAGTGCCACCATGGATCACCAACTTGAACCCTATTTTGGATTTTTTGATGGAGTATTGTGATGGTCTCAAAATTTAGCTGCAATCACCTGGGTCATCTACCACCCTGATCGATCACCACTATTTTCAAATGGTGTGTGCATCGGATCAAAAATAAAATATCAGGCAGAATATGATGTCTTCATCGGCCTTATGTGTGAGGCCCTCCATAAGGGCATCCACCATATGCATATCTACCTTGATTCCCAGTTAGTGGTATCACAGTTAAACTGAACATTTGAGACTAGAGACACAAAACTATTTATAAAATATTTCCATGCCAAAAGATTAAGCAGACAATTTGATTACATTACATTTTCACATGTATCAAGGAATCAAAACCAAACAATTGATCACATAGCTAACAATATCATACACTAGAATGCATCATGAATAAACCATCATACATAAAAAACCAAAAACATAGATATCCATCAGCATAACAAAAAATATATAAACTGAAATATATAGCACACCATGTAGAGCCACAAAAATATCTCTCATATATATATAAAAAAATATGTGTATCTGAGTACAAAAAATATTATCACTAGCCCATTGGCCAGCCCCAATATACAAATGTCATAAAAAATAAGGGCGACAACTTCATAATAGGTGCTTTCCATGTGTACAAAACTACTCTAGGGGGGTGCCCCCTCAAGAGGAGCACCTGCACCCACCACTGCTCCTGGTGCCACCACCAAAGTTGTTTTCGCCACAATCATCGCTACCTATTGTAGAGTAGGCCAATAATCCTGCTCATGGGCCATCACTGTCTCTATCCAAACCTCCTTAAAATCTTCCATGAAACCTCGAGCAGGCATCCCCTGGGTCAAGTAGTCCACTCGACCCCGAAAGTCCTATAAAGTGACCATGTGAGCCATAAGTACTGTAATGCATGCCTCAGCTGCATTTGCATGAGCTCACTCAGCTGCAACCTCAGTTGCAGCCGAGCTGCTGCCCTCACTAGAAGGGCCGGCACCATCCTCGCCAGTTCCACTAGCACCACCACCCATTCCACCTGTGCCACCTCCCCCATGACCACCACGAGGTTGTAGCAGAGGATCATGACCCACCAAACAAGCCACTGGGCCACCTACCTCGCCAAAATTTTTAGGAGTAACCAAAAGAATGTCAGTGTCAATAAAAAAAACAAAATTACATAAAAACTTGAACAAATGCAGAAGAATATAGCACATACCTGCAAGACCCAAAACATAACCAAAAGGGAGACCAATGTCTGGATCACCCTGCAAGTCCATCCCCACATACGGGTATGGCAAGGACATATATGGGTTGGCCTCAAAACAGGCCTCTATCATTTCATTCCAATAACGACCCACCATGCCACCATTGTCGCATGATATCACTGGAGCTCACCTCCTCATGCGTGGCTTTCGAGGCCCCCCAATAGGCACCACCACAACGGGCCTCAGTAGCACAACCCTCTCATATATAATGTTGCACAGGATGCTAGCGTACACAAATAACTTGGATCCATGTTGGACCCTGTTCGGTTGTGACACCATACCATCAAAAGAAAAGTGGGTGAAATCGAAAAAATGCCCGCCCCTCAAATGGCATAAAACTCTCACCTATGGGACCAATTCCTGAAGTGGAGAAAACAACCTCGCCAATCACATAATAATATCTAGAGCACACCACTCGCCCACATTTGTCACTGATGTAATATTGATGCACCCCTCAGGAAGAGGCTCACCACCGCAATGCCACTTCCTTAATCTGTTTAGGTTCACTCTCCCAGTAGGGAGTGGATACCTCAGAGCCTCACCTTGAGGCAGTAACCCAATCACGAAGTACATATATCACTCCAGATGGATAGTCAAGTTTTTCCCCCTCAGTATGAAAATATTGCGCCCCCTATGCCAATGCTGTATAATATAACGTAACATTCAGTCCTGAGACTGAAGGAGCTCATTTTCACCAAACTTCAGAAAGCCCCATGCGGCCAACTAATGGCGCGCCACAACATCAGCAGCTAGAGTGATCCAGATCTTGGGACAATCTTGATCTCTCCACACCAACCTACCAAGCAACACAGGCACCCATCAGTACAGAGAAAAACATCAAAACAGACAAAAAACCCAAGTTTTTATGTCACCCTGCCCTTTGCGTGCCTGTCTCTCAGATAGGCACACCCTTACACCCTTGTTTTCTTCATAGGAATGCCATTGCATGCAAAAAGGAGGGAACATCGCACCCTCGCACTTCTATCCCTCAGAAATGTGCATAAGGGGGGTGCCTATGCAATCTAGGGAAAAAAGTCCCTTTGAGGTCATACAAACCCAATTTTTACGGCCCTCGGCACTATCAAATTGAAAAAATTGAAATTCAGGACGTCATGAAAGTTACCTCAACATAATATCGCTAATCCCTGGTACACAGGCTAACCGCAATGGCATGAAAGGCTCTACAATCACCTCTGATCTCCCAAAACACAGCAAGTACAAATGAATAGCATTAGGGCCATAATCCCATATTTATCACCCTTTTCCAAAACTTTGAAGGTCCATAACAGGAGATCAGAAGGTCCATTCCACAAACCCTAAGTTGCACCATCATCAGTATTCCATGATGAACGAAGGCGATGCCACACATTCACTTTCCAGAAAAAATAAATTTTCAGCACCGGTAGGTATGCACCCTCCCATATTCCTTTCTAAATTTCATGTCTTTTAATAATATTTGATGAAAATAAGATGCTTTCACTTGAGGTATTTGTTGTTTGTAGGAAGATCCCACAAACCGTTCACAACGCTGTCCACTGGAAGTTATAGAGAAGGTATCATCCTACCCCCAGCATGATAGAGTCCCAGAAAACTATGCATATCTTGACATCATTTCTCCATAAAAAATAAACCATATGGCCCTCATACCCGACCATGTTTATCATCACCTCACCCTGCATATTATAAATGTCAATTTTGGTTGGTAGAGCCTCCCCTCCATGGCGCTCGTCACCCAAAGTAGACCATGTATCACCGCACAAGTGACGCCGTGGCCATACCATTTCAGTCTAGGAAGCACCTCATGCCCATCCATCTATGATGCGTAAGGTCAATTTTTCCATTCAAACTCAAAACCCCCTTCTCGGACGACCAGGTTGTACAAGAATATTGAAAGTGCACCTCCGCGCATAGCATTTGGCCCACCATACCTCCATCAACATAATCCCATCTGCGGCATTTTCCGCTTCATCAACCTCGCACATGATACCAACCAATGGGACCCCTACCCCTAGCAAAACACTATCCTCACATCTTTCGTGAGTGACCCCCTTTTCATGTTTTGAGGTACCCATCTCTATGTTTTTTTCGAACCAAACCTGATTATTTTATTCTTTTGGTAAGTGTACGAAGATGCCCTTCACCACTTCGCCCTCATATTTCATCTTTTCTCCCATGGAAACAGTCCCTCATTCCCCTTGGTCAAATTATTTCACCCCCCATGAATGCACCATCACGATATTCATAGCCGGTTCACACCCACCTTGGAAGTCCTACTGACTTCAGGGATTTTTCCTTCAGAAATACCTATGACTGATGCCAAGCTGCTAAATTATACTTCGAACTCGGGCCACTGAATCCCCATAATCCATTTTCAGTCACCTCTCACCAACATGCCTATGTTAATCCCATCACATCTAGGTCCCCGACCCCTCAGGTCGGCGACCCATGGTCTGGTTAAGGCTTCCTTTTGGTAGACCTCAACACCTCTTTTCCAAAAATGAAGCGGTACCTTGAATTACCCCTCCCCGTGCAAAGGGGTATCCTCGGGTGGCGCTATGGGAGACAACATTGTCCAAAAATGTCATCAATTCTCATGACATTTGAAAATAGCAGAAGCTTTCATGTCATGATGGTATCGTACCTTACAACCATTGCACTTTGATCATATCCATCGAAGACATGTGCCTCCATAAGTGTCTATGACAACAACACTTACATGGGAAGGTCCCAACCAATACATATGCATACATTGCGCAGTGATATGCCATACCAATATTATGCATATGGGTACCACTTTCCACCTATCTTCAAAGAAAAAATGCCCCTGATGGCATCAATAGTCATCGTCAACAACCACCAGCATCACTACCACAGTAGTGGCACAGACAACACATGTATCTATCAATTTTGTTTAACTAGCCATAACATCATGAGCATGGGACATGGATGCCTTGTTAAATTTTTTTATATATGTTGTATATTTTTTTTTCTTGCAGGGGGTCCATTGGGCCATGGTTATCTTGGAAACGATGTGAGGTGTTGTCATTTCCAACATTCACGCAGGCCTCTCTCTCTCTCTCTCTCTCTCTCTCTCTCTCTCTCTCTGCGTACGATACAGAAAAGAAAATATAATGTATTTGAGGTATAAATTTGTTCCTAGACCTCACACATTAGGGGGAAACTGTTAACACTAGAAAATCGTACAGTAGAGGACGACATAAATTAATGTAAATCTTGAGGATTTACAGGGCAGGAACACATTATGGAATCAAGAAGTATTTAAAATCTCCAAGGTTTTGAGAAAATCAGATTTGAACTAGTCATAAATACTGAATTGTGTGCTTTATCCTTCAAGAAGAACGCCTTCTGCATGCATTTTTTCCTGATAAGTGCGCATTACTAGAAATAGCAAAAATTTTGTTTTCAGGACCACACCAAGCAAAGGAAAATTACTCCTTATATGAAAGCTACCTAATGACAGCCACTAGTGCCTCCTTAGACATTATGTGAGCACACAAAGGAATATCTAGAGCACATAATGGAATCATACCTCTCCCTTGGGTCACTGTCCATCATGTACCAAGGGAGGGAAGGAGAATTTGAAACTCACTTATATAAAGCCACCAGGAGATGAAGAAATGGTGATCACATTGTTATGTTGGCCAAAGTTTCCCAAGAAACACCAACAGTGTGTGACCTGGAGCTGGAGCTAAAGAGGACTTGATCATTGGCCACCCAACATCCTAGTCCACCATAGCAGAGAGAGAGAGGGAGACTGCATCAGAGGCAGAGCTTGAAAGGCAACATCCTTGCATCGGGACCTCCAGCCATTTCCTAGGGTCCCTTTGGCAAGTGGGTAAAATTTCTTCTCCATTTCAAACGTTTAATAAGAAAGGCCATCGAGCCTTTGTTTGCATTATTATCGTTTTGACTCTCTTTATATCTTTTGTATAATTGTGTTTTAGTTTTAGTTTAAGTAGAGCATACTTTAGCATACTTTTTTTCGTTAAATGTTATTCTTTTGAGCTCCCCCACTTTCTGCCTGTTACCAATAGTTTAAAGAGTAGACCACACTCTTTAAGCTGGTGTGATTTCGTACACTCATGCGACAAATCCACCACAACTATAATTAGTCATACACCAAATAGCTAGGTTGTAGGGCGTTGGAATAGGTGAGTTGAGAGTTAACTCTCCAAGGCCACCCAAACTATTAAACATAGAAATTTTATTAATGAGAAAAATCCAATTCCATTAAGTCGATCGGGAAATCTCTACCTCTAGAGAGTTAAGCGTGAGGGAGAGTGAAGGCAGAGAAGAGAGATACCCCCTCTCCTGTTCGTTGAATCTTTACCTAAGACCGTTATACCCAGCTGCTAATACATATTGGTCCCCTTAGTTTCCTCTCCTAGGGACCACACAGGTTACTGCAGGGGGGCATACCCATGGTGCTTGAGATAGACGTTGCATCACTTTCATCGGTACTTCGGCAGGGTGCCCTTGCAAAAATTGGGGACTTGCACCGGAAAAGGTTGTTGTCAGGAGGTCAGCATAGCTATTTCTGTTACCTTCTCTAGTAGGCCTAGGGCATAATTACCCCAGAATATTTTCAGAAGATTGTATTATTTCTCTTTCTTGTATTTGGTGTCTGGTCCTCATCACCAAGAGCTGAAATACCTGAACGCTGCTTGATTGAATGCATCTTAGGAATTTTTTAGAGTGTGATCTTTGCTCCTAGATTTCTTAGCTTATTATATTTTTTGAGTCTAAAATTAATCTCTTAAATTGGTTAATCGATCGCCTTCTCGATCGAGGAGGCTTTGTGGCCTTTCTCATGCGAGTGTCAAGCCTTCTTTAAGAAGGCGTAGGATAATTCAGTGGGTGATTTTTACCCGGTGTTTTTGAACGTAGTGGAGAGTGATCCAGGCTCATTGTTTTTGTGAGTGGTCCTTGTGTTAGTGTTAGTTTAGAGAGGAGTGCTCCACTCATCTCTAGAGTATTTTTTCCAGCAAAATAAGTTGAAGTTGAAGAAGTTCCTCAGCCTATTGAGTCTCTTCTATCTCCTCTTCCTCCTAGATTTCCTTACGTCCTTTTGTACATCGGGACTGAGTCTTAGAGACCGACTAGTCCTTTTCTATCATATCCCTCTGTTTTGATGGCCACAACTGGGAACATAGCTTTAGATATGAGCACTAAAAGTGTTCATACTCCTCTTTCAGTTGAAGGAGGAGGAATTATTGCTATATCAATAATCACTTATAGTGCTGCTATGCTTGGCTCTGCTTCTATTCCATCTTCAAGTGGAAATACTCGGGCATATGCTTCTCACTTTGGCCCCTTTTCTTTTGGAATGCCCTCTAATGGAATTCCTTCTGTCTCCTTTTCTATTTTCTCAGTTATTTCTGTGCCTATACATTCTATGGCTAGTGGATCAGCCTCATTTGAATGGTTCCCCCTTAGAATTTGGCATATCCCTCATTCAAACCCTTACTTAGGATCCTTTCTCTTCACCTCTCAGAATCAAGGGTTCAATCATTTTTCTGAAGGTCAAGGCTCTAATGCTTTTTCGGTATGGAACCTTGCTTTTACAACATTGGGAGCTGGGAGTCATTTGTTCACTGGTCAACAAGGGAATGTTCCTTTCCCTTCAGTGGGTGCTTCCCAAGAAGTTTCTTCTTCATTCATTACCTCGGTTGGAGGGAATGTCCCTATTTATAGTAACCCTATGTTGGGAGGGGGCCCTTCTCCAAATGCTGGGTCACAAGGATTTTCTTCTGGCTCAAAATTTTCTACAAACAACATCTGGAAACCTGGTGCCTCAATAAATCCAGGATATTCATTTTAGAATGTGGGGAATTCTTCCTCTCGAGGATGGAATTCCCAGGCTCCTCTACACTTACTATTTTTGGCAGCGTTAAAATTTCCAAATCTATCTAAATTAACTAATGATCCTATTCGGTATAGTTTGATTTGGCCTCCAGTCCCCACCAAACTACCCTCAGACATTCCAAAGTTTGAAGGGAAGACTGGTGAGGATTCGGTAGATCATGTCACCACTTTCCACTTATGGTGTTCGTCAAACTACCTTATAGATGATTCGATTGGGTTGAGAATATTTCAACAAACCTTAACTGGAAATGCAAAAAAATGGTACATCGAGCTGACAAGGGGAATTTTTTCTACTTTTGGTGAGTTAGCTACTATTTTCCTAAACCATTTTCAGTTGCGTGTCCATTATGATGAAGGTACTGACCTCCTGGCCAATTTTCAGCAAGACAAAACAACTCATATTTCCTATCATATTCAGGAATGGAGAAGAAGGAAGAGACTCATCAAAGCCAAAATCCTGAATGAATTCCTTCTTAAATGGTCTTTGAAATCTTTGCAGCCAAAAATCTCAAAGGATGTATTTATTTTAGGGGTATTTTCTGAAGATTGGGCTATTTTTAGGGCTCAGTAGCTAGAACTGATCTATTCTCAGTCTGGAGTCCTTAATAAAATATTTCTAGATGATCCTCACTCCAAGTTATATTTATCCAAAACTAAACCTGGTCCTCATGGTGACGGTCTTATCGGTTCGATTGATAGCGGTACGGCTAACCTATTAAATCAATTGCAGCAGTTGTCTATACAATCTGATTCTTATGTTCAGGTTGTCCCTTCAGTGTCAACTCCTTCTCAACCCTTGGAAAGTAATTTTTTTCAAACTTCTAACCCCAAAGGAAATCAACAATCCAATGGGAAGAAGAAAAGATGAAGTAATAAGAAAAAATACAAGGATGGAAAGGGAATACGAACAAATCCAACGATCATGTTGGAGAGGGTAAGAGGGATAATAAAAATAAGGTTAAGTTTCCATGAAAGTTTTGCATTAGAGACCATATTACACAACTATTCCCTAAAATTCAGGATTCTCAATGCTTGCTAGCTCAGTAGGGTTTTTCTAGTTCCCAGGTTGTGCTGATAAACCCTTTTCACCAAGGACATAAACTGCTTGCTGGGACGAATGCAAATATTGAAGCTCCCTCTAGGGGCAACTAGGAAGGGGAAAATCCATCGAACATATACATGATGAGTTCTCCGTAGATATCGCTACGAGATCTCGTGATTATGGCGAAGCTGAGTCTTCGAAGGCTAAGGGTGCTCCTAATAATGTTGAGCCACTCCATATAGGGAGGCATGTAGTTGAGCCTATACCTCAGATGCCAAAAGTGTCTACAATGTGTACAACGATCAATAATAATGCCAAGTCTGCCCAGAAATACTCAATTTTAGAAGATCTGGCTGAAATTCCTTGTACCATGTAATGTTAGAGGTACTCCAATCATGTCCTGCACAAAGTAGTGCATTTCTCACAGCCATTAGGGTTTCTGATCCAAAGAATTATTTGATAACCACATTATATATGTTGAATTTTAAGAAGAGACTTCCTCATCATATGGCTTTCCATATTAACTCTACATATCAGAAGTTTAATGTCTTTCAAACAGTTGTTGATGAGGGTGCTTCCAAGTGTGTGATGTCTCTTGCATATTGTAAGGCTGTTGGATCTCCTTCAGCTATTCTTCTGACGATGTTTGATGGTCATTCTCACAGGCCACATGGCATTGTTACAGTCTTACCCGTCTATGTTGGGGGTAAAACTATCAATATCAAAATTAATATAGTTGATGAAAACCTAGACTATAACCTTATGTTGGGGCAAAACTAGATCTATAAGACTATTCTACTATAGATCCGAATGCATCTATTGACTCGAAGGTTCCTTTGGTGAATGATACCAAGCAACCTGTTAAGAATTTTGGGGTTGGAATGTAAACATCCTTGATGGGTAGTTTTCACTTTCCGCCTCCTTCAGTTCATATCAATGCTATTTCATCCTATGGGATTCCCATTCGGAAAGAGTTCTTTCAAACTCATTATTTTGCAGACCCTTGGACCTTACCTTCTCCTACATCCACATTAGATGAAGGTCAAGTAGGTGGAATGGAATTTACAATGTCTACAGTTGAGAGTTATTATAATTCTATTGTTGACTCTGCAAATTCCATGCCAATTTCTCTTTCACCGAAGGAATTGGATGGAGATGTGGCTTCGACTTAGACTCTTATTTCATCTTCTACTTAGGATTTCCTTGATACTACTCTTCCATATAAAGAGGCCATCCTTGATGTAATGACTGGTTTAGAAATACTGTGGGATGATTTGCATCATCGGTCTTATTTTTTACCAGACTTGCGAGAAGTTGAATCAATTTTCTCTAGACTTCAGTCTTTTGGTCTTGTTCACCCAGTCCTTAACCCTTCGCAGAACAAGTATTTGCTGAAGGGAACATGGATTTTATTTCTGTTACTACCCCAGTGAACATCTCCAGAGATCCGAACATTATTGAGAATGTCTTCATTGGAGTTGAATCTCCCCTTGAAGAAATTCGGACTTACACCAATCTCTTTCGAGAATTTCGGGATGTGTTTGCTTGGTCTTATGAGGAAATTCCTGGTATAGATCCATCTATTTTCCAGCATGAGATGAGTACATATGAAAACGCTAAGCATATCATGCAGAAGCTTCATCCGGTCAACCCTAGGAAGGTAGTAGCTATCAAAGCTAAGGTGGAGAAGTTGCTTAAGGCAGGTTTCATATACCCCATTCCATTAACTAAGTGGGTTTCAAATCCAGTTCCCTTGGACAAGAAACAAGGAACGACCTAAGTTTGCATCGATTTAAGGGAATTGAATAAAGAATGTCCTAAATATAATTACCCCACACCATTTATAGATAAAATCATCAATGAGCGTGTGGGGAATGAGATTTTCTCCTTCATGGACAGTTTCTCAGGATATAATCAAATCACATTCCATCTTAGAGATCAGCATAAGACTACGTTTATTTGTCCCTGGGGTACCTTTTCTTACAAGAATATGCCTTTTGGCCTTAAAAATGTTAGAGCTACCTTTTAGCAGGCCATGTATTACACCTTCCACAACATCAAACATATTACCGAGGCATATTTGGATTATTTAGCTTCTTGTTCTCACAAGATAATTCATCATCCTTTACACCTTCATCAAGTTTTTGAATGATGTTGATATTAAAAAATTCGTTTGGACCGTAATAAGTGCGTTTTAGCTGTCACATCCAGTCGATTGTTGGGATTCATCGTGTCTACGGAAGGGATTCAGGTAGATCCCTTCAAGGTTGAGGCAATACTTTAGTTTTATCCCCCGTCTTCGAACCATCAACTTCAAAGTCTGTAGGGAAAAGTTAATTTCTTATAGATATTCATTGTGAATTATGTCAATATTACAAAGGGATTTGTGAGGTTGTTGAAGAAAGGAGTTCCATTCTTTTGGGATGAATTTTCTCAACGTTCATTCGATGCTTTGAAAAAATCATTGACCTCTGCTCCATTACTAAGTCCACTTGGTTATAGCATGGATTTCCTCTTGTATCTCGCTGCAGTGGAATCTACCATTGGTGTGGTTCTGGTTCAGGAAGATGATGCTATTTTTGAGCAAGTTGTATACTACCTTAGTCGAGGCTTGGTAGGCCCTGAAATCTGTATTCTTTGATAGAAAAAATTTCTTTGCTAGTTCTCCATGCTATTCAATGGCTCAGACATTACATTCTCCTTCGCAGAACATATGTTTTGGAATCAATCAATCCATTTCAATTTTTTCTTAGTAGGCGAGTGATTGGGGGAAAATATAATCGACGGATTGTTATTTTGCAAGAAATTTATCTTGAATTTTTGTCTGCCAAGTCCAAGAAGTCATTAGTTTTTGCGGAGTTGATTTTTGAGTTGCCCTATGGAGAAGAGATTGTTTATGAAGAATAATTTCCTTATGAACATATTTTTCTCATTTCTTCATAGGATCCTTGGTATGGAGATCTCATAGTTTATCTCCAGACTGCAAATTTTCCCTTATCTTTTTCGAAATATGAGCATTGAAATTTGCGTCACTTAGACAAAAGCTATTTGATTATTGGTGACACTCTATATCATTGCGAGGTCAATTCGATCCTTAGATGCTACTTAAATCTCAAAGAAGCTGAGGCTGTGCTGAATGATTTCTGAAATGGAGGTTGTGGTGGTCATTTATCTGGGCTTTCTACAGCCCAGAAATATTGTGTGCAGGATACTTTTGGCTTTCGATTTTCAAAGATTGTATTGAAGTGGTCAAAAAGTGTCATTCTTGTCACGTTTATACTTGACATATGCACACTCATCTATCTACTCTCTTTCCTGTCATAAATATTGGTCTATAATATTCCCTATTGGTCCTAATCTAATGGGAATACTCATTTTTGTTTTATGTAATATCCCAAAATTGGGATTGCTAGCAAGGCAAGCCTGAAAAATGCATTTTTCAAGAATGTATGCTTCAGCATAGGAAATCAGTGCTTGGATCCCTTAGATCTGACAATATAAGACCCAAATCCAAGAGTATATTAGATAAAAATATTTCTAGGTGGCTTAAAAAGATCTCCCACACCTAGTACGAATGGAAAATTTCCCAAAGAAGGGACTGCAACACTACGTGACAAAATTGCTCAGAAAATAACGCAGTTCCGCCAAATATATGTAGGAGGCCAATATGTAGGTTCAATAATGTCATTTACATTGGAATATAAATATTATATTGAAGCCCATACATCATATAATAGAAAGTAGGAAACTTTACATGAAGAAATGCCCAAAATAAGAGGTTGCAACCATATGATATGACTGTAAAAGCTTAATAGCGTTATTTTATTAGATGAAAAGAGTTGTAAGTTACACTTCATATCTAGATCATATCTATGTACAAATATATAGATCTATATCATATCTATACACTATAGAGTGTCCTCTTCAAAAGCCCCTTGGGCTTTTCAGTATAAAATGTAGTACAGGGAGTAGATCTGAGATCTAATGTAGCTGATCTGCAGAATGAGTTAGAATTTCTAAAGAAAATACATCAGTATTCAGATTAGATCTGAATGGAATATGGATTGGATATGTAATCCACAGATCACCACAGTGAAGGGAAAATTCCCTACACTAGATATCTCTCCTCCTTGAAGTGCCAAAAGACCTTGCAACTTTCTCTTTGCAGATAACGGAGTACTGGAAGAGGGAATGCATTTTAGGCTTGAAATGCCAAGATGTAGATCTGAAGCTTGAATGATCCAGAACACTCTTTCCAATGGGATATATGCCTCTCCCACTGAAAAGGGGCACTATATTGGCCTAGATTTGAGTAGATGTGGCCTCCACTTACTGCAGCTTACAAGGAAAACCAAACCCTCAACAGGATCTGTGTTATATTTGGAAGAAGAGCTTGGCCAAATACTTGATAGTGGTCAATAAATGCAAGAATTATCCAAGAGACCTCTGAAGAAAGGAGGTGTGATTCACGATCAGGAACACCCTAGTGCTAAACAACACTATTCTCAGCTAAACAACCAGAGAATGAGAAGTGTCTAAGGAGAAAAATCCTTCAGAAATAATATCTTCAAAAACCCTTCTCATGATGTCCTCCTCCTCCTTAAATAAGATGGAATCCTTGCCAAACCCTAAAGCATCTCAATGATTTAGCTGCATTCACATGATTAGCCTCCAACTAAAATTGTGTTTTGCATCTAGGTGGTTCAATGTATCTAGACAGTGTTGTTGATTTGGTCCAGTTGACCTAGTCAAATGAATTAATCCCTTTCACACATAAGGGTTTTTTGCTAAGGCAGCCCAGATTTAGCCTTGTTCACATCATCACTGATTTATTTTGCTGTTTTAGGAGTTTAATCTATCCTCCTTTACAATATTATTCTTGCAACAAGAAAAGGAAAAAAAATATTATATTCTCATTATCTTGGGCTAATTAGGAATATTACACACCTCTCCTCTAAAATTTTTTGTGTCCTCAAGAAACTGATAAGGTGAGTGTTGTAGCTCAGCTCCTCCTCCATTGGTGTCACAAAAAAAGGATAATCTTCTCTCATAAGCTAAGTGATCACCAAACCATCCATCCATGACTTGCTCCAACAATGTTCTCATGAGATACAAATAGCTCCTCCCATAAGGAAACAATGAATCACATGAAACAACCATAGTTTTCCCAATTCCATCTCTAAAATATAGGGCAGAAAGTATAGAGATTGTAGTCATCCCATAGGGCACATGCATGCCTTCCCTCCTTCCTCCATACATCCCCATAAATAGAACAAGTACATCATCAATATAGGGGATCAGAACAATGTGCAAACAATCATAAATTTGTGCATATGGAGGTGGATCATAGTCCCACATGTGGAACCAGTGTAAAGCATTGCCTGCTTGCATCAAATCAAGATGTGGTAAGTGTTTTTCCCACCACATACTTGCTTCCCATACCATCTCACCATAGTTGAAAGTGTGAGATATATTTCATGCCTTTTGGAAGCACCCATCATCATGAAAAATCTCCCTTGTTCTTCCAAGGGAGTGGACCACTTCAGAAATTTTTGGGACCTAGTATTGGCCATGAGGCTTAAAAAATATATTACTCATCCTTGGAGTCATGGCATACAAAAACATGGTGTAAGAATGCATGAAATCGGAATATAAAATAGATGTACTAATAATATGCTCTTCACCAACAATCCTCCTCCTATCAATGGAGTGGTGCATATATCTACTCTCTGCTTCAAGGGGATAAAGAGAGGGTTGATTTAACTTTTCCTTAGAGTCATGTTGCTACTCCAACTCCATAAGGTCCATGCATCTCTGACAATTATGATATATTTCTCTTTCAAAGCCCTCCCAGTAATAGCTACTAGAAACGATATTGTTGAGCTTCATAGAATAGGTGTGGCTGAAATTGAACTCTTCATAAGCCCTCTATAGTAACTTCTCCTTGAGATTGGAGGCTTTAGACAAGGAGATAATACCAAGATTATAGATGACTCCATCAAGTATTGACTAACTTTGTTCATGTAGCCAGTCATCAAGAATCATGCAAGTATGAAGATCCTTGGAATATTCCACTAACAGTTGGGATTTCCAATAAGGATCTAATGTGCCCAACAATGACAGCGCTGATAGTGTGTCATCTGAAGTGTTTTCCATGTTGTGGTTCTTCTCCTTGACATCTCTGATGTCAAAGGTGTATGATGGAAATCCAAGCTTCCCATTTTCCTCCTCCTTGACACCTCCCATGCCAAAGGTACAAGGTGGAAGGTTTCCACTCCTTCCTTGCTTCCCTCCTTGCTCGTGCACATGCTCAAAAGAAGATGGAAGTTCTTTGAAGTTAGTCTCCCATGGAAGGCTTGCATATATCCAAAACCTCCTTGGTTTTTCCAAAGTATTCATGTGTGACCACCATCTCTCATTATGTATGGAAGAGGATCCCCCAAACAAGTTTTCCCTTCGATTCAAGGATTGCCTTCCTTGCATCATGATGGTGTCATCCTTCATCCTTGCAGCTTCTTTTCTCAGCACAATATGAGATGAGATAATGGAGAGTGATATTAAGGGAAAAATTCTTTCCCTCTCCTTGTACTTTCCCCATACTATCAGCGTTGAAGCATGTTATTCTAATGCTCCCTCCCTCCTTAGATCTATGACAAGAGCATCAATGCATGAAACATATTTCATTAAATCTAAATCAGGTGGCCTCATAGGTGGTATACCACAAGATAATGATGTCTCATGGCTCATTCCCATGTGAAAAACATATGGGAACATAATATGACTGCTTCCACTACACAAATACATCTCTATTTGTTGTGTGGAAGTATCATGATAAGGAGAAGTTGGAGCAACTCCCCCATCTTCTTCTTCATCACCCACCTTCTGCAAGATATCACAGTCTAAGGTGCTCCCTTTATATGCATTTAACTCATGAACACTGATCATCTCCTTAGTGTCAAGAGTTTTGATCATAAAGGACTGATCCATCATAGTGTGTGTTCCAAAATTTGGATGTAGCATTGGAACACATCCCTTACATTGTTTTGTCTCTTTGTCTACCATCATAGACACATGTTCCTCATCCTCTTTATGTATAGGATCCTTGGGGACTTCTTGCAAAGATACAAGAGCCCTCTTAGTGGAAGCAATAACTTCAGCTCCATCTCTCAATAAAAATAGATCTCCTCCTATTGTCACAGTGCTGGAGGAACCTTTTAGTTATTCTTCTTCCTCCTCCTCATCAATGCAGTATGCCTCATCAATAATAGATCCTTTCACTTAAATATTCTTGAAAAATAAACACTCATGTCTTCTTCTTGAGAAGAAGGTTCTTGCTGGAGTAGGTCTTTGCCCTTGGAAAATCATGTAACAGATCTTCAATCCCTTCAACAATGTTATGAAATTGAGTTATCTTCATGGAAATTCCCATATCATGCAAATGTTTTGATCTCTTGGGCTTAGTAGAGATGCTTACATTTTTCAATGAAGAAGACTCAAAAAACCACCAGGCATATGCTTTACCTTGGAGGTGCAGCATTGCTACGCTTATGGCTCCTTCTTCCGAAACTTTATGCAGCTGAAATTATGTGTCCAAATTATCTACCGAAGATTTTTTTGAGCTCACAGGTGACCCATCAAAAGTAGGTAGGAAAGTTCTACCCAGGGTGTGCTGCATGCACCCTCTTCTCCTCATAGTTCTGTTGGATCTTCTTTCTTCTTTGACTTGAAAAAACTCTAGGAATCTTATATGCTCTTTGAATATTTTAGACTAAGATTCATATTCTAAGAGATAGTCACCAAGAGTCTCCTCCTTTGGTGTCTCTCCTTCTTCTTCTCCTCTTGCAAGGAATGTAGGCATGCTACAATGTTGTAGATCAAATTGTGTGGCTGAATTCTCACACACATCAGATGAAGTAGTGGGGCTTCCTTCATGTGAAGACCTCTCCAAGAGATATTCTGGTATTTCATTCCTCATTCCCCTAATTTCATTCTCTAGCTTATGCATGATTTCATTTTCCATCTCATGCATAGTTTGGAAAAGAGCTTTTGAAAACTCTTTCCCTTTTGATCTTCCAGATGAAGGGTTTGGACCCTTGTCTTTTGGGTCTTTAGTGTAACTACACTTCTTCATTAGTCATTTATTTCCATGAAAATAAATATTGGATCTTCAGTAAGAAAAGCACAGGTTGTGCCAAGAAAGATGCTTTGATACCACTCTAATATCCCAAAATTGGGACTGCTAGCAAGGCATGCCTGAAAAACGTAATTTTCAGCAATGTATGCTTCAGCACTGGAAATCAGCCCTTGGATCCCTTATATTTGATAATATAATACCCAAATCCAAGAGGATAATAGAAACACATATTTCTAGGCAGTTTAAACAGATCTCACACACCTAGTACAGCTGGAAAATTTCCCAAAGAAGGGACTGCAACAATATATGACAAAACTGCTCAGAAAATAATGAAATTCAGCAAAATATATGCAGGAGGCCAATATTTAGGCTCAATAATTTCATTTACATCAGCATATCAATATTATATTGAATCCCATACATCATAGAATAGAAAATAGGAAACTTTACATGAAGAAATTCCCAAAATAAGAGGCTACAACCATATGATATGACTGTACAAGCTTAACAATGTTATTTTATTAGCTAAAAAGAGTTGTAAGTTACAATTCAGATCTA
Source organism: Pinus albicaulis (assembly GCA_034641835.2). NCBI lineage: Eukaryota > Viridiplantae > Streptophyta > Pinopsida > Pinales > Pinaceae > Pinus > Pinus albicaulis. The sequence goes on from CM076583.1 coordinate 1,150,016,069, forward strand.
TAGAATATTTTTATACAAAAATATATATCTATATCAGATATGTACACTATAGAGTCTCCTCTTAAAAAGCCCCTTAGGGTTTTCAGCAGAAAATGTAGTACACGGAGTAGATCTGAGATCTAATGCAACTGATCTACAGAATGATTTAGAATTTCTGAAGAAAATACATAATTATTCAGATAATATCTGAATGGAACATGGATTGGATCTGTAATCCACGGATCACCACAATGAAGGGCAGATTCCGAACACTAGAGATATCTCCTCCTTAAAGTGCCAAAATACCCTGCAACTTTCTCTTTGCAGATAACACAATACTAGAAGAGGGACTGCACTATAGGCTTGATGAAAATTTTGTCCTAATGCCAAGATGTAGATCTAAAGCTCCAATGATCCAGAATACTCTTGCCAATGGGATAGAAGCCTCTCCCACTAAAAAGGGGCACTAAATTGGCCTAGATCTGAGTAGATCTGGCCTCCACTTGTTGCAGCTTACAAAGACAACAAAACCCTCAATATGATCTACGTTTTAGTTGGAAGAAGAGCTTGGCCAAATGCCTTATAGTGGTAAAAAAATGAAAGACTTCTCCAAGAGGCCTCTCAAGGAAGGAGGTGGGATTCCCGATCAGGAGCACCCTAGTGCTAAACAACACTATTATTAGCTAAAAATCCAGATAATGAGAAGTCTCTAAGGAGAAAATTCCTTCAAAAATAATATCTTCAACAAACCTTCTCATGTTGTCCTCCTCCTCCTTAAATATGATGGAATCCTTTCCAAACCCTAAACCATCTCAATGATTTAGTTGCATTCACATGATTAGCCTCCAACTAAAACTGCGTTGTGCATTTAGGTGGTTCAATGTATCTAGACAACGCTGTTGATTTCGTCTAGTTGACTCAATCAAATGACTTAATCCCTTTCACACATAAGGGTGTTTTGCTAAGGCAACCTAGATTTAGCCTTGTTCACATGGGCATTGATTTATTTTGTTTTTTTAGAAGTTCAATTTATCCTCCTTCACAATATTATTCTTTCAACAATAAAATGAAAACAAAAGAGTATATTCCTGTTAGGTTGGGCTAATTAGGAACATTACAGTCCTCCCCTCCAAAATGTTGCTTGTTCTCAAGCAGCTGATAAGGTGAGTGCTGCAGCTCATCTCCTCTTCCATTGGTGTCACAAACAAAGGATTAGATTATCTCATAAGCTAAGTGATCACCAAACCATCCATCCATGACTTATTCTAACAATGTTCTCATGAAATGCAAACAACTCCTTCCATAAGCAAACAATGAATCATGTGAAACAACCATAGTTTGCCCAATTCCCTCTCTAAAATATAGGATAGAAAGTATAGAGGGTGTAGTCATCCCATATGGCACATGCATTCCTTCCCTCCTTCCTCCATAGATCCCCATAAAAATAATAAGCACATAATCAATATAGGGGATCAAAACAATGTGCAAAAAATCAGAAATTCGTGCACATGGAGGTGGATCATAGTCCCACATGTGGAACCAGCACAGAGCATCCCCTACCTACATCAAATAAAGATGTGGTAAGTGGTTTTACCACCACTTACTTTCTTCACATACCATCTCACCATAGCTGAAAGTGTGAGATATATTTGGTTCCTTTGGGAAGCACCCATATTGTTGAAAAATCTCCCTTTGTCTTCCAAGGGAGTGGCCCACTTCAGAAATTTTTGGGACCCAATGTTGGCCATGAGGCTTACAAAATATAATACTCCTCCTTGGATTCATGGCCTAAAAAAACATGGTGTAAGAATGCATGAAATCAGAATATAAAACAGATGTACTAAGAGCATGCTCTTCACCAACAATCCTCCTCCTATCAATGGAGTGGTGCATAGATCTACTCTCTTCTTCAAGGGGAGAAAGAGAGGGTTGATTTAACTTTTCCTTAGAGTCATGTAGTTGCTCCAACTCTACAAGGTCCATGCATCTCTGACAAGGTCCATTGCATCCATGACCAAATCAACAACGCTATCTTAGAGGAGTGGCCATCAATGAGGCACAACGCAGTTTTAGTTGGAGGTGGATCATGTGGAAGGAGCTATTTCATTGAGATGGTTTAGGGTTTTGTAAGATCTCAACTTATAAAAGGAAGAGGATAGAAGCATGAGAAGTTTTTTGATGATATTGTATTTTTAGAGTATATTGTATGTTTAGACATATCTGATTCTCCTTTCTATTTAGCAGAGAATAGTGTTGTTTAGCACTGGGTGTTCCTAAGTCGGAATCCCACCTCTTTCCTTGAGAGGCCTTTTGGAAAAGTCTTGCATTTTTTGTCCAATATCTGGTCGAAGGCCAAGCTTCTTCTTCGAACTAAAAGATAGATCCTGTTGAGGGTTTGTTTTCCTTTGAAATTTGTAGCAAGTGGAGGCTAGATCTACTCAGATCTAGGCCATTATAGTGCTCCTTTTCAGTGGGGAAGGCTTCTATCCCATTGGAAAGAGAGTATTGGATGATTGGAGATCCATTTTCAGATCTTGGCATGTGGCCAAACACATTCTAAAGCCTACAACATATTCTTGCTTCCAGAACTGCGTTATTTTTGTGAGCATTGTTGTAGGGTCTTTTGGCACACTTTCTATAGGAGTGGTTTTCATGTGTTGGGGATCTACCCTTCACATTTTAGATCCATTGGAAGGGGATCATTATATTTTATATTTCAGATAAAAATTTTATGTCCATGAATTTCTGAATATTTCTGCAGATCTGCTGCATTAGATCTCAGAACTACTCCTTGTACTTCATGTTTTGCTAAAAACCCCAAGGGGAATCTGAAGAAGATCCTATCTAGTGTATGGATCTGATATAGATCTAAATTTTTATAAAAATATCCGCTCTAGATCTAAAGTGTAATCTATAGTTGTTTCAGCCAATAAAATAACGCTATCAAGCTCTTTTCAGTCTTAATGCATGTTTGCAGCACCTCATTTTGAGGATTTTCTTCCATAAAAGTCTTCTATTTTATATTTTACGTCTCATGGGCTATCTTGTGCATATATTTTACTGGTGTAAATGTAAATAAAGAACCTCCATATTTTCCCCTTACTCTTACTTAGATGATCTGTGTTATTTCTCTGCATAACTATTTATCATTGTTGCATCTCCCATTTGGGGAATATTACATTGGTATAAGAGAAATCATCTTGGCACAACCTATGATTTCTAAAGAATCCAATGTGTCTTTTCAAGAAAAGAAAATACAGAAGAATAATATTGATTACTTAGAAGACGAAGAAGACAAGGGTCAAACCCCTTTATCTAGAAGAATGAAAGGGAAAGAGTTCTCAAAAAATCTGTTCCAAACTATGCATGAGCTGAAAAAAGAAATCAAGGGAATGAGTAGGGACATACATGTAGATCCCTCAAGGATATTTGCACATGAATAAATCCCTAGTTATTCACATTATGTGTGTGATAATTTAGCCACACAACCAGATCTACAATGTTGTAGCATGCCTAAATTCCTAACAAGAGAAGAAGCAGAAGGAGAGACACCAAAAGAGGAGACTCTTGGTGACTATCTCCAAGAATATGAGTCTCAATCTGAAGGATTCAAGGAGCATCTAAGCTTCCCAAAAAAATTTCAACTGAAAGAAGAAAGAAGATCCAACCAATGCAAGAGAAGAATAGGGTGCATGCAACACACTTTGAGTAGGATCTTTCTACCTACTTTTGATGAATCACTCAAGAACTCAGGCAAGTCTTGGGTAAAGAAGCTAGACACATATTTCCAGCTACATCAAGTTTCAGAAGAAGAAGCCATAAGATTAGCAGTGCTGCACCTCCAAGGTAGGGCTTATGCCTGGTGGTTATTTGAATCTTCTTCATTGAAAAATTTAAATATCTCTACTTATGCAAAGTTTAGTAGGAGATTAGTGAAAATATTTGATTTTAAGATATCTGAAACTTATTTGGGTGAGAAAACTAAGGCCGAGAATTCAAAACCTTTGCATGAGATGGAAGGATCCATGAAGATAACTCTATTCTAGAACATTGTTGAGGGGGTTAAATATCTGCTACATAATTTTCCAAGGGCAAGGGCCCCACTTCAGCAAGAAAATTCTTCTCAAGGAGAATACATGAGGGTTCCTTTTTGAAGAGATGATCAAGAGAAAGGATCTCTTAATGAGAAGGCATTCTCCATTGATGAGGAGAAGGAAGAGGAAGAGCTGGAAATATCCTCCAGCACTATGACAGCAGGAGGAGATATAATTTTATTGGGAGATGGAGGTGAAGCACTTGCTTCCACTAGAAGGGATCTTGTATCTTTGCAACAAGCTCATAGGGATCTTACACATGAAGAGAATGAGCAGCATGTGTCTATGATAATAGAAAATGAGACAAAACAATGGAGGGAATGTGTTCCAACATTTCATACAGTTTTGGGAACACAAACTATGATAGATCAATCCTCTGTGATCAAGACTCTTGACACCAAGGAGATGTTTGATGTTCATGAGTTAACTACATCTAAAGGGAGCACCTTAGACTGTAATATCTTGCAGAAAATAGGAGAAGAAGAACAGAGAAAGGATCACAAATCTTACATGACAGTAGGTGATCCACTATTACATGGATGAGAAGATGGGGAAATTTATCCAATCAGAAGCACTCTTGCATCCATAAGAGTGATACCCCATTATCATGATACTTCCACATGAAAATCAGAGATGGATTTTCATAGTGGAAGTAATGATATGATGGTCCCATCTATTATTCAGATGGGAATGAGAAATGAAACACTCTTATCTAGTGGAAATCCAGTTGGGAGGCCACCTGATTCAAATTTTGTGGGGAAGGCCTCACAACATGATGCTCCAAGATTAGATCCAAGAGGGATTGGAGCACTAGAAGATAAAGCTACAGTGCTGGGAGGCTTGGGTAAGCTGAAGGAGGAGGGAGATATTATTCCCTTATCATCATCACCCACTCTCATTTCTAGTTCTGTGGTGTGGGAGGAGAATAATGGAAGGAATGGCCTTCCAACACACACCTTTGGCATGGGAGATGTCAAGGAGAAGAGCAGCAACACAACAAAAATTTCTGTTGATACACCATCAACACTGTCATTGTTGATCAATTTAGATCTATGTTGGAAATCCACACTGTTGGTGGATTATTCCAAATATATCCAGACTTGTATGATACTTGATGACCAGCTACATGAAGAGGGCTATTTATTCCAAGGAGGAGTCATCTATCATCATGGTAGGATCTTCTTGTCTAGAGCTTCCAAGCTCAAGAATAATTTGCTACAAAGAGCTTACAAAGAGTTCTTTTTCAGCCATATGTATTCGCTGAAGGTCTACAACATCATCATGAGGAGCTTTGATTGGGAAGGCTTGAAAGGAGAACTACATCAGCATTTTCAAGAATGTATGAAATATGTGGAGTTTGGGTAGCAACATGACTCTATGAAAGAGTTATTCCAACCATCTCTTCCTTGTTTTGAGAGAGGAGATAGATCTATGCACCACTCCATGTGTATCAAGAGTATTGTTGGTGAAGAATATGATCACATGAGACATGTTTATTTTTTTGATTTTATGCATTCTTTCGCCATGTTTATGTAGGCCATCGCTCCAAGGAGGAATAATCTATCTTGCAAATTTCATGGCTAATGTTACACCATTTTTTGGTCATCTAACCTATTATCATTAGATGGACCCAAGTACACCATGTAAGACCATTTTTACCCTAAGTAAAACTGCTTTCACTATGTTAAAACAGGAAACCCCAAAAAGAAATATTAAACAAACCCATATTTGTTTGATTTTCCTCATGGAATAATTAATTAAACCATAATTTAATTATTATTCCCAGTCATGTTTAACCCAAAATCAAAGAAATTAATTAGATAAACCTTTATTTATCTTATTATTTTCTATGAATAATCATTTAAACCTTATTTAGATGATATTACTTGTTAAATATGACCAAATCACCCACAAATAATTAAATAAATCACTATTTATTTAATTATCTTTCAACCACCTCCTTAAATAATTAAATAAATCATTATTTATTTGATTATCTCCTAACCGCTTCCTTAAAAAGATAAATAAATCATTTATTTATTTATTTTTGACAAATTAAGGGATTTGACCCAAGTCAAATACCTTTTCCCTCCAACAAATATAATAAAAAATTCCATAAAAAGTGGATCTAGATCTGGTTAACCCATGCACCAAGATCTAGAATGACCCAATATTTTGTTATAAATAGGAGGGTTTTTCCTACCATTCTTCACCTTTTGTTTCCTATTAGATCACTCGGGATCTATACACTTGGTCACCCTTTTCTGCCATTTGCTGTGTGAGCTCCCTTTGAGTTCCATTCTTTGTGTGGGTTTTCTACACCAACAAGAGAGAGAAATCTTAGATCTGAAGTGCTGAGGACTTCCAAGAACCCATCCCACTGAGGAGAATTGGATACGCCTTCTTGTTTTTCTCCCAGGTGCCCAATTAATACAAAAATTCTTTCAAAAATTGTTCTTGTCTTGTCTATTGGTATATGGAGCAAACCCTTGTTTTTACTGCTTAATGTCTTTCCATGCATAGATCTCGTTTTTTGCAGCTCTTTTCTTGTTCAACTAACCGCAGATCTGAAGATATTGGCAGCCACTTTTGTTGTTAGGGCTATTAGTTATGCATAGCTAAAGTGGTCCTTTTTCGTACACTTCAACAAAGGATTCATACTAACAAATGGCGACTCCACACGGGTTTTAAATTACGACCGCTGTCGTTTTTCATATTCTTGCATATCCAGCTACTTCAGACCCTAGGGTTTCTTTTCAGCTGTTTATTTTCCCTATTTTTATGTTGTTTTTCTCACATAAAACCCTAAAACATTAAAATTTCTAACTTTCGTGTGTTTCTGGCCCTATTGCGCAGGTAAGCGACACCAGCCGCAACTGAGACGGCAACTTTTCTGAAAATCTGCCGCCGAGACAACCAGAATAGGGGGTCGCACTTTTTGGCCCATAAACTGCGACCTGGACCTCCAAGTCGCACTTTTCTGCCCCTTTTCTGTGACCTGCACTGAAAACAGGTCAGAAACTACGACCTGCCAGTTTTTCAGTGATTTTTCTGCAATTTTTCTGGGTTCTGCTGCAGCTTCTGTCAGGGTCTTCCAGCCTCTGTCTCAGCCCGCCTTGACCAAGTTCTGATCTATTTTTACTCATCTAAGTGGGAACCTAGCCCCCTAGGGCTTTAGTACCCTCCACTTTTTGTGGAAGAGTTTTAGTTGTTTCAGCCGTCTATTTTTCAGAGCTTCAGCCTCCTTTTTTCTAGATCTGTTACCTCCCTTTCAGATCCATTGAAATCAGCTCTTCTACCTCTCAAATCACCTCCTGAATATTTGTTTGGATCTACTTTTAGGGCCTCCACCTTGCCCCCTCCGTATTTTGCTGATTTCCTTCCTTTTTCCAGCCACCTTGCCTCTGTCTTTTGGCTGTGATCTGCACCTCTTTTCAGCAGCTTTATCCTTTAGATCCCCGTCCCTTTTGACCTTATATCTATTGGCCTCTTTTCCGTGTGTTTTGCCTAGATTTTTCCCTTTCTTTTCAGATTAGTTTTGAGAGACCCGCCTTCTTGGGTTAGATAGATGCACAAGTAGCTGTTATTTTTCTGTTATTTCAGCATTATATACTGTTCTCTGTAGGTTTATTTTCAGCTACACAACACACTTTTTTCTTGCTCTCAAAATGGAAAGGGTTTAAAAATTAAAATTAACGCACGCCACACACTGACCCTAAGCGAAGAAGCGCCCAGTTAACACCGCCTGGCAAAGACTCTAAAATCAATTGTCACTGCACCTTTTCTGCCCTTGACCTTAACTGATTCTGTCCCTTTCTGCCCCTGTCAGTTTCCTTCTTCCTTTCGTCATTGCGCCCCCAAGGCGCCTTTCCCGGAGACTTCTTGGCCTTCACCCTCAGTTTCCGGTCGATCGACCTACTCTGACCCACCGTCGTCGAGCCAGTCCTCCTCCGAGTCTGCACTCTGACTCCCCTCCTGATTCATCGGGTTCCCATTCTCCTCCTGGTTCTCCCCCTACCACCATGTCTGGTCCAGGGCCTAACGCTAGCGGTTCTCCCGGCCCTAATGCCGGCCCGACTACTAGCGGAACCGCCACAGGAACGACTCCGGCCACCCCATTGCTGCCGTACATTGCAGGCCTCAGCCTCCCCGATTTCAATCAGTTGATCAACGACCCCATCCACCACGATGTTGGTTGGCCTGCCATGCCAACCAAGCTCCCTTCCGACATCCCTAAATTCGAAGGCCAAGCTGGTGAAGATCCAACCAATCATGTCCAATCTTTCCACATGTGGTGTTCCTCCAATTCTATTACCGATGACTCCATCCGTCTTCGTTTGTTCCAACGCATGCTTACCGGCGAAGCTTCCAAATGGTATGTTGAACAAGCCACCTCTTCCCATACCACCTTTGCGACCCTTGCTCAGGCCTTTTTGTCCTATTTCCAGCTCCCTCTCCGATACGACACTGGCACGGAGCTCTTGAATTCCTTCAAGCAATCCTCTTCAACCCGCCTTTCTGCCCATGTTCAGGAATGGCGAAGAAGACGGAGCTTATGTCGAGCCCCTCCCTTCAAAGATCGGGTTTATATGGACTGGTTCCTTCGCACCCTTCCGGCTCCCATCGGCAAGGATGTCGCCTCCCATTTTCCTCAAACCGAAGAAGTCGCCCTCCAAATAGCCTTGAAATATGACCTGATCTACGCTCAATATGGTTATGTTTATACCGTTCTTCCTGACCTCCCCAGGCCCGGTGTCGCTAACGCCCTGGGGGCATCTCATTCCGCCGACGGTATCGTTGGAGCCCTTTCCCATCCGTATGCTCAACCTCCTATGGGCTATGGTCTCCCTCAGGGAGGGGCCAGCTCCTCCAACACTCTTCCCCCTCCCGGTAGCATGTATCCAGGATACGGCATGCCTCCTCCTTTTGCCCAACCTCTTGCTTACCTCAATGTTTCCCAACCTCCTAAATACCCTTATCCGCAGCCTGGTGCGCCAGCTCCTCCAGCATATGCGCTTCCTCCTCCCTTGCCTCCTCAACCCCAGCACCAGCACCTACAGCCCCCTCCAGGGCAAGTATTTGCACAGCAGGGTGCGACTAATCCCCCTTCTTCTCAAAGAAGGCGGAGAGGCAATCCAAACCAATCTGCCCCTGGTACCCGTGGACCCAATCCTGGTGTGGACCCTAACACTGCCAACCAGCAACAGGGCACTCAACCCAAGCCGGACAGGCCGCTTCGCACAAGTAAGCCTTGTTCGTGTTGCGGTGTTTATGGTCATTACACCCACGATTGTCCCCTATTACCCCATATGCGGCAGATGTGGGAGTCTCAAGCCACATTGCACGGACAGCACGCCTCCCCTCATGCTCCTTCTAATGTGGCCACTACCTAGCCAGCTATGTTTACTGATCCTTTCCCTCAGCAAGGATTCGTGGCTTCCCAACCGCCCGACAGCCAGGTAGCCACCCCCCCTTCCCTTTCTGGTTCCTCTGATTACCAGATCCTTATGATGCACTCCGATCCTAACCCGTCCGTCGATCTTCACCTTGAAACTCGGTCTCGCCAGTACCCCAAGCCTCCTGCTCAGTCTGCCCCCGAGCCTCCTTCTTCAGGTTCTACAGAGCCTCTTTCGACACCCAGTGGCCCCTTACATATCCCTCGGCAAGAAGTTGAGGTCCATACCAAGATTCCTAAGGGACCATTACGTCGAAATTCTGCTTCTGGTCGAGCTGCTCATTCGTATAGCATAGTAGATGATTTGGTGCAATCTCCTGCTGCCATTTCCACACTGGAACTCCTCCAGTCGTGCCCTTCCCAAAAGAAGGCTCTACTATCTGCCGTGGGCGCTGTAGATCCTGTTGATGACCAAATGATTGTTTTCGACGCCACTCAATCGGACCATCCTCCTCTCCCTCCTTCCGTCGCCTTCCAAATCCCAGTCAAAATCCGGAACGCCAACGTGTCCCGATGTATCATTGATGAGGGGGCATCCACCTGCGTGATGTCCGCTTCGGTTTGGAAGCAACTCGAATCCCCTGAACTGGCCCCTTCCACGATCACCCTTCGAGCGTGGGACGGTCATGCCTCCCAGCCCATTGGCCTGTTTCGTAATTGTCCTATCACCCTCGCCGGTAAGACTATTTGCGTTGACGTCGAAGTCATCGACGCCCCGCTAGATTACAACATTCTATTGGGGCGAAGCTACACCTATGCTATGTCTGCTATCCCATCCGCGGTCTTTCGCAAGATGTCTTTCCCCCATAATGGAAAGATAGTCACCATTGACCAGTTGACATATCATGAGCCAAAATCTCAGACCTCCCCTGAGACAATCATCTCTTCTGTAGCCAACAAGCAAACCGTTGATTCCTTGACCAGTGTCTCCCCCGGCGTTTACAAATATTCCTCCCTGCTTGGAACTTTCCCTAACCTTCCCCCCCCTCCTGTCACCGATCCCAGCTCATCGAATGTTTGCATGATGCAATCGTCTCAGGCTGCCCGTAAGCGGCCTGCCTCGGCTAGTCAGCAACCTCCTCCTCGCCCTCCGTAACCCGCTCCTAGCCATTCATCTCAGCCAGCCGGACCTCCTCCTTCTGGCCCTACCCCTACAGCTAGTATCCCTGAACCCCTTTATCCTCCTGGATTTGTTCCTCCTAGCCTTAACCATCTCGAAGCCGTCCCTCCTGGTCATTACCCTGCTGGGCAGATCCCTTTCCTAGCTCCCCCCCCCGGAGTATATTCTGTCCCCATCATGGCCGCCCTCTCTCTCCCTAACTTGACCTTGGGCATACCAGTCTGGTACCTTGATCCCCCAGCCGCCACCCCTCCTGGTCATCCCAAGCCCTATATGGCTTTGACACCGGTTCAACCGGTCCCCCTAGCTTCCTCCGTTGCCTCTGTGCCCCCAGCACCTCCACAGGACCCTTCTCCTATCATGATGGCACCCGGGAAGAAAGGCAAAGCCCGCAAGGGGGCACCCAAAGACAAGACTACCACGACTGACCCGGCCCCTCCACCACCCGCGAAGCCTTGTGCTTTATGTGATGTCACCGGTCATGCCACCCATGCTTGTCCCGAGTTGCCCCGTATTCAGCCCATGGTTAAAGTCGCGTTCCCCGAGTCTACGGTCCCTGAAGCCCCCATTCCTTCTTCGTCCGTAACCAAGAACCCCAAGACTCTCCGCACCAACAAGCCCTATGCTTTGTGCGGCGTTCATGGCCATTACTCCCACCATTGTCCTCACCTGACGCACTACCGCGCCTCTTTAGAGGTAATCCGAGAGTATGAGGTTGAACAAAATCAATCCGCCTCTCTTATCCTCGCGCAGTACGCTTCAAGCCAGCCTGAGGATCCCCCCTCTCCCATCGAAATTCCCCCCCCTGATGTTCAGATGACGGAGTCTACTGTAACCATTCTTTACCTATCCTCCTCTACGAGACACTTGGAGCCTAGCCCATCTGCATCCTCCCCTGTTGTGTCCCTCGACCACCCCTTTCCTACACGAGATCACTCCACCCGTGTCTCTGTTGACCTCCGCAGCCCGAGTCCTCACCTTACTTCCGATAGCCCTCATATACCACCCTGTATGAGTCATGGTCATCCTGCTCCTTGCACTCCCTCCTGCGGTTGCCGCCCGATGACTTCTGTGCACTCACGCTGCCGTCATTGCCTTTCCTCCCCTCATTTGTTGTCTTGTCACACCATTCTGCAGGACCCCCCGTCCACACCCTTTATCGGTTACGCCGATGGTGCAAGTCGTTACTCCAAGAATCTAGCCTCGGCAGGTTGGGCCATCTTCACCCCCTTGCATGCCCTTGTTCTTTCTAACGGGGTATGCATTGGTTCTGCCACCAACAATCAGGCCGAATATGATGCAGTGCGTGGTCTCTTAGCCGATGCCCTCTTTCATCGCATCCTCCATCCGCACGTTCGTTTGGATTCCCTACTTCTTGTAATGAAACTAAATGGTGTTTATCGTGTGCATAACCCTGTGCTGTTTAGACGCTATTTACGAGTGAAAATCTTGATACGTGCATTTGAAACCATAACTTTCAACCATGTACCTCGAGAACAGAATCACTATGTATATAGTATTGCAAACCATGTTCTAGATTGGCATTTATCACACACATTTCATACAAGACAATAACATTCATAACCATCAAAAAACGATGCATATCCATAATATGTGTCGTAAAACATGTGTTTAGAGTCCATCTACTCTGATACATATGACATGCCCATAGCATGTTACAAAAAACCCAAAACTGGGGGCACCACCTGCCCCTACATACATCATAGGGGGCACCACATGCCCCACCCCTAATCACTATCTGGAGGCTCCCGGGCCAATGGCTCTACCCCTGCAGCATGTAGATCGTGCATAGCCTGACCGGCCATCGCCATGCACCGCATGACACCTCGCCACTCCGAGGGTAGACCAACACATGGCTCTATGAACTGGTCGTCTAAGTCCTGCCACCCGCGCTCTGATACTCCGGTCAACAACCTTTCGCATCTACGGCGGATGTCCTCCAACAGTGCGGCTGCGTCCTCATTCTGCGCCGCTCTCGTCCCACTTGGACCTGCAGCTCCAGACGCTGCCGGTTGTCCCATATATCCGGCCGGTTTTACCGGTGCTATATCTGCATACCAAAAGTACATGAATCAGTACCATCAATTACTATTCAAAAACTTTAACATGCCCACACAAGAATAGCAATCTGTCACTTACCATCGGGCCCCCAGACTCGACCAGGCGGAAGTGGCAGGTCCGGATCTCCACAGTAGCTCATCCCACTATAGGGATAGTTGTCTATGTACAATGGCATCTGATCCCAATGGGCAAAAAACTCAGGTCGAAACACTTGCCCGACCGCCCCTCCTCCTCCTTTGCACAGTAGCCGTCCCCAACGGCGCATCCTGGGCTCTCTCGGGCCCCCATCTGGAAGTTGTACACGAGGCCTCAAGGTTGGGATCTTCTCAAAGAAGAAAGCGCACAACAAAGTCCCATATGAGCAATCATGGTTCACCTGCCGCCTGCATAGTGACAACTGTCGCTTTAGCGACACCAACATCATTTGTGCCCACCCATAGTAGGTCCCACCCAACACACTTTCCACTATCATCATCTGCCCCCCAGTGATGTGATGGAGCGCCTAGTTGCCCAGGATACGCAGCATAGCTGCGGCCACTACACGGGTTTCTAGCCTCTCTAGATCCCCGATCGGTATTCGATTCCCCTTGACTTGGAGACTCGGTCGACAATGACGCTCCACGAACTCCATGATATGCTGCCCCCGCGGCAACACTGGCTGTGTGTTTCCCACCATCCCTAGTGGCGGGAGACCCGTCAGGAAGTACACGTCCTGGACCGTCAGTTCGATCCTGTGCCCCTGCACTAAAAATATCTCTTGATCTGGATCCCAGTAACTGATAATCCGGGCCAGTAAAGGTTCCCCTGCTCTCATCAAAGGGTTCTCCAAAAACTTGAGAACCCCAAATCTGGCCAATACACGGCGGACGCCCTGATCCGCCTGGATCTCTGCCTGCAGTGTCCCCAGATCTATCTCTCTCCAGTTGACCCGTAAATCTGCCATACCTGCACAAACACATCATTTTTGTCAGCATACAGATCGGGAAAACCATAACCAAACACAAAAACTCAACTTCCAGCCATAAAACAACACCAAAACCCCCTCATCTCCCAGGTCGCAGTTTTCTGCCCATTTCTGGGACAGGTCGCACTTTTCTGCCTGAAACCTGCTTCCCAGGTCACAATTTTTGGCCCAAAAAGTGCGACCCGGTCGTAGAGATGAAGGAGGGGCTGTTTCTGGATTTCTGGGCCCTAAACTGAAAACTTAATCCATCAAAATGCAAGAGAAAGGTTAGGCCTCCTACCTGCAACTGACGGATCTCGATTCCAACGGTCGGTTTGTCCGCTACGTTCGCCGCAAGATTTAGGGCCTTCTCTCCTCTCCACATTCACCACAGCAACAATAGCAAATGAGTGATTTTGGAGGGAAAACTACCTTATTAAAAGAGAACCCCTATTTCTTCTTTCGACTGCTGCGACCACACCGTAGCCCCGTTTGACGAACCGTCTGCACCATTGGAAAGCTCTCACCGAGCCCTCAAATGGGTATCTGTTATTTTTTTGTGATCTGATACTTCACCAGGACACATTTTGTCCAAGACGGGTCACTTCACCTCTCCTTAAAATCGAATTTCCTCACTTACGACACTTGTACTTGGGGCACCATCTTGCCTCCTTACTTGTCTTCGTTCGTGTCGATTTTCGTCATGAGTTCCCATCATGTACTCATGTTTCCATGGTCCCCCATTGGGGCCTTTACTGTGTGGCAGCACCATCGAGTCGCCCTTGTTTAGAGCATCCAAGTTGAGTCATCATTCCCTCCATGGAGTCTATACTGAGTCCCTTTGTACCCCACTATAGCCCTCCATCCGTCATTGCTTGGTCTCTCTCTTGTGTCGCACATTATGACCTTCAGTTCCACTGTCCCCCATCCCTGATGATGTTGTGTCAGTCACTACCATGTCATTCATGCCCTTTATGCTCTAGCAAGGGAAGTCGTCCATTAGCTACTCAGTCCTTCCCACTTCACTATCATCATTGTGTCAGTCTGTCCGTCGCTTTCTTACTTCTTTTTCTTCGGTGCCTCAGTTGGAGGGTCTCTCATTGCCCTCAACCATGGCGGACCCTTCTCGTCGACATTTCACTATTCATTCAGTTGTGTCTGTGAGGGCTGACCCTGGTTCCGCCTTCCTCCACTCTTGTTCCTATGCCTTGACTTGTGCAAAGGGCAAGGGATACCTCCTTTCCTTGCTTGTTTTTTTCTCCGTGCCTCCTTTCAAAGATGACCTAGATTCGTATACTCTCTTGATGGTCCGTGGATCCGCGAGCAGCCTTCCTTGATGATTCCCGGCAAGGGTGGAGATGCCTCAACCCTCGATGAGGGGTGGCCCCCAGAGGCAGCCTCACATGTGCCCGCATGACCTTCGGCGTCTTTCGATGCAGCTCCGTACTTGATGATGCTGGTCGTAGGCACTTGCACCACTTGCAGCGCCTCTTCGACTTGCATGTATCAGTCAGATTTTGTGAGCCCTTCCCCATTTACAGGGGGAATTTGGGTTGTATTTGTATCTCATGTACACATATATTATTGTACAAGTCCTGGCTGTTATCCCAGGCACAACATGTATGTGGGATTCCTCATTGTATTTTTATCTGGCTCATGATTATGCCAGCTGTACTTTATAGTTCGGTCCCTTGTTTACTGGACACACTATTATTTTGTACTTTGTCTCGGCGGGCATAGGTATGCCTCCCCCGCCGCCTTCAGCACAGGTACCCTCTCATAAAAAGAGACTTGTTGCACCTGCGAGTCTCGTCTCCTCAGGGTCTAGTCCTTCAGCACACTATCTACCTCACATTTCTCTCTCTGACATCCCTTTTTGCTGTCTAGTGATTGTGTTCTTACAACGTACTTCGGTCATACGATTTTCTCCTGACACTCGCACGCTGGGGGGCAATCTGTTACACCATTTTTTGGTCATCTAACCTATTATCATTAGATGGACCCAAGTACACCATGTAAGACCAGTTTTACCCTAAGTAAAACTGCTTTCACTATGTTAAAACAGGAAACCCCAAAAAGAAATATTAAACAAACCCATATTTGTTTGATTTTCCTCATGGAATAATTAATTAAACCATAATTTAATTATTATTCCCAGTCATGTTTAACCAAAAATCAAAGAAATTAATTAGATAAACCTTTATTTATCTTATTATTTTCTAGGAATAATCATTTAAACCTTATTTAGATGATATTCCTTGTTAAATAAGACCAAATCACCCACAAATAATTAAATAAATCACTATTTATTTAATTATATTTCAACCACCTCCTTAAATAATTAAATAAATCATTATTTATTTGATTATCTTCTAACCGCTTCCTTAAAAAGATAAATAAATCATTTATTTATTTATTTTTGACAAATTAAGGGATTTGACCTAAGTCAAATACCTTTTCCCTCCAACAAATATAATAAAATATTCCATAAAAAGTGGATCTAGATCTGGTTAACCCATGCACCAAGATCTAGAATGACCCAATATTTTGTTATAAATAGGAGGGTTTTTCCTACCATTCTTCACCTTTTTGTTGCCTATTAGATCACTCTGGGTCTATACACTTGGTCACTCTTTTCTACCATTTGCTGTGTGAGCTCCCTTTGAGTTCTATTCTTTGTGTGGGTTTTCTACACCAACAAGAGAGAGAAATCTTAGATCTGAAGTGCTGAGGACTTCCAAGAACCCATCCCACCGAGGAGAATTGGATACGCCTTCTTGTTTTCCTCCCAGGTGCCCCATTAATATAAAAATTCTTTCAAAATTGTTCTTGTCTTGTCTATTGGTATATGGAGCAAACCCTTATTTTTTCTACTTAATGTCTTTCCATGCATAGATCTGGTTTTTTGCAGCTCTTTTATGTCTAACTAACCGCAGATCTGAAGATATTGGCAGCCACTTTTGTTGTTAGGGCGATTAGTTATGCGTAGCTAAAGTGGTCCTTTTTCGTACACTTCGACAAAGGATTCATACTAACAGCCAACATTGGGCCACAAAAATTTCTGAATTTGGCCACTCCTTTAATGAATAAAGGGATATTCTCCATCATGATGGGTGCTTTCCTAAGGCACCAAACATATCTCACACTTTCAGCCATAGTGAGGTAACATGGGTAGCAAGTAAGTGGTGGGGAAACCACTTACCATATCTTGATCTGATGCTGGCAGGAGATTCATTGTGCTGGTTCCACATGTGCACATCATAGAACAGAAAGTAGGAAAATTTACATGAAGAAATACCCAAAATAAGAGGCTACAACCATATGATATGGCTGTACAATCTTAAAATTGTTATTTTATTAGATAAAAAGAGTTGTGAGTTACACTTCAGATCTAGAGCATAATTTTGTACAAAAATATAGATCTATATCAGATCTATACACTATAGAGTCTCCTCTTAAAATTCCCCTTAGGGTTTTCAACAGAAAATGTAGTACACGGAGTAGATATGAGATCTAATGCAACTGATCTGCAGAATGATTTGGAATTTTTGAAGAAAATACATCAGTATTCAGATTAGAATTGAATGTAACATGGATTGGATCTGTCATCCATGGATCACCACAGTGAAGGGCAGATTCCCAACACTAGAGATCTCTCCTCCTTGAAGTGCCAAAATACCCTGCAACTTTCTCTTTGTAGATAACACAATATTATAAGAGGGACTGCACTATATGCTTGATGAAAAGTTTGGCCTGATGCCAAGATGTAGATCTGAAGCTCCAATGATCCAGAATACTCTTGCCAATGGGACAGAAGCCTCTCTCACTAAAAATGGACACTAGATTGGCCTAGATCTAAGTAGATCTGGCCTCCACTTCTTGCAGCTTACAAAGACAACAAAACCCTCAATAGGATCTACGTTTTAGTTGGAAGAAGAGATTGGAAAAATGCCTGATAGTGGTCAAGAAATGAAAGACTTCTCCAAGAGGCCTCTCTAGGAAGGAGGTGGTATTCCCGATCAGGAGCACCCTAGTGCTAAACAACACTATTCTCAACTAAAATATATTAGGGGCTTTTAGCATACCATCTAGAGAGTTGGTTTTCAATTGTTGGGGATATACCCTTCTCTTTGGAGACAGAAAGTATATCAATTTTTGGGGATATACTACTCCTCCTTGGAGTCATGGCCTACAAAAACATGGTTTAAGAATGCATGAAATCAGAATATAAAACAGATGTACTAAGAGCATGCTCTTCACCAACAGTCCTCCTCCTATCAATGTAGTGGTGCATAGATCTACTCTCTTCTTCAAGGGGAGAAAGAGAGGGTTGATTTAACTTTTCCTTAGAGTCATGTTGCTGCTCCAGCTCCACAAGGTCCATGCATCTCTGACAAGGTCCATTGCATCCATGAGACTCTATAGTGTACATATCTAATATAGATCTATATTTTTGTACACAAATCTCCTCTAGATTTGAAGTGTAACTTACAACACTTTTTAGCAAATAAAATAATGTTGTTAAGCTTGTACAGTCATATCATATGGTTGCAGCCTCATATTTTGGCCATTTCTTCATGTAAAGTTTCCTACTTTCTATTCTATGATGTGAACAAGGCTAAATCTGGGATGCCTTAGAAAAACACCGTTATGTGTGAAAGGGATTAAGTAATTTTATTGGGTTATCTAGACCAAATCAACAGCGTTGTAAAGATACATTGAACCACCTAGATGCACAACACAGTTTTAGTTGCAGGCTAATTATGTGAATGCAACTAAATCATTGAGATAGTTTAGGGTTTGACAAGGATTCCATAAAAGGAAGAGGATGGTTTAGGGTTTTGCAAGCTCTCAACTTATAAAAGGAAGAGGATTGCAGCATGACAAGTTTTTTGATGATATTGTATTTTTAGAGTATATTTTCTATTTATACATATCTAATTCTCCTTTCTATTTAGCAGAGAATAGCGTTGTTTAGCACTGGGTGTTCATAAGCGGGAATCCCATCTCTTTCCTTGAGAGGCCTCTTGGAAGAGTCTTGCATTTCTTGTCTACTATCTGGTTGAAGGCCAAGCTTCTTCTTCCAACTAAAACATAGATCCTATTGAGGGTTTGTTTGTCTTTGAAATTTGTAGCAAGTGGAGGCTAGATCTACTCAGATCTAGGCCATTCTAGTGCTCCTTTTCAGTGGGGAAGGCTTCTATCCCATTGGAAAGAGAGTATTGGATGATTGGAGCTACATTCTCAGATCTTGGCATCTGGCCAAACACATTCTAAAGCCTACAACGTAGTCTTCCTTCCATAATTGCATTATTTTTTTGAGCATTGTTGTAGGGTCTTTTGGCACACTTTCTGGAGGAGTGGTTTTCATGTGTTGGGGATCTTCCCTTCACATTTCAGATCCAATGGAAGGGGATCATTATATTGTATATTTCAGATCAAATTTTTATGTCCATGAATTTCTGAATATTTCTACAGATCTGCTGCATTATATCTCAGATCTACTCCTTGTACTTCATGTTTTGCTAGAAACCCCAAGGCGAATCTGAAGAAGAGCCTATCTAGTGTATGGATCTGATATAGATCTAACTTTTTATACACATATCTGCTATAGATCTAAAGTGTAATATATAGTTTTTGCAGCCAATAAAATAATGCTATCAAGCTCTTTTCAATCTTAATGCATGAGATCTGCTCAATTAGATCTTAGATCTACTCCTTGTACTTCATGTTTTGCTAAAAACCCCGAGGGGAATCTGAAGAAAAACCTATCTAGTGTATGGATCTGATATAGATCTAAATTTTTATACACATATCTGTTGTAGATCTAAAGTGTAATCTATATTTGTTGTAGCCAATAAAATAATTCTATGAAGCTCTTTTCAGTCTTAATTCATCACATGGAACCTTTAGCACCCTCGCTACCACGTTCCTCAGATACTTTTCATTTCCCATTCACCACAATTTGGGAATGGAATTACTGACTCATTTCAGACAATCCCCATCCATCCATATCTCAGACCATCTCCATGAATGGAGGCGGCGTCGTAGTCTATGCAAAGCTAAACTTGACGACTGAGTCCTTTTAGATTTATTCTTGAAAACTATGATTGCACAGATTTCAAAGGATGTGGGACAACGCAACCCCACATACGATGAGGATGCAATCAGTAAAGCCCAAAAACTTGAACTAATCTATACACAGTCAAGATATATATACAATATCCTGCCTAATGCCCCGCACCTCCAAACTTATCAAGAATTTCCAGGTGCATCAAACTTTGCAGATAGAATAACTGGGTCAACGACACAAGGGTACCTAGGCAGCAGTAGTCAAAATCCTGGTTACACACATAGTTCTACCCAGAATATGTCTCAACCCAGATTTCAAGGTCATCATATGCCGCAACAAAATTTGACTAATAAGGCGCAAGCATATCACCAAGGACCTTATCCTCCAGCTGAGGGACCCAATACGCAGGAAGAAACACTGACAAAAGATCTCCCCCCTAATGGCTAGGTGCAAAAATCGGAGGACATTATGCTCAGTCCCAAGCACATGACCCACCTACACAAACCAATGCACAGGTTAACTTTGTGCAACCGTCCCAAAATCAACCACACCAGTATGATCAGGAGAACTATGCTCTTAACGTGGTTAAGAAAAAGACAAAAAACAAGCCCAAAGGGAACCCTGGATAGGGGGGCAGTAACCAAAAAATCCCACCGTGATCTCAGGCTGGAGGTAACTCCAACCAGAATCAAAACCAAGAGCCAAGCACTGCCCCAAGGCAAGGCAAAAGGCCACCTATACGAACAAACCATTCTTGCTCAATATGTGGTGAGTACAGGCACTATACTCACCACTGTCCTGAACTCCCTGAGCTTAAAAAGCTACAGAGCAACAAAGGACAAGGAGGGTTTTCCCAACAAACTGCGCTAATGCAAGAACCTTTCCCCCATCAAGGGACAGTCAACACTTAGCAGCAAAACCTAGATGATTCTGGGAAAAACAACCATGAGATCTACATGACTAACAGTGACTCATTGGTGAGGGTCACTATTTGTCATTATAGTCATCATTTTTGATGTACCTTGATGTCACCAATGAGTTTATGGTGAAAGTCAATGAACATCGCTATATATATGCACTAGTAGTGATGATCATGAAAGGTCCATCACAAAATTGTGTTGTTTTTCATATGAAATGGTGATGGTCACTATTCGTCATTATAATCAATATTTTTGATGGACTTTGAATGTCACCACAACACGTACTTTCGGCGATGCCACCTTTGGTGACGTTCAAGTTTTTGGTGACGAAGGCTATTATCCGTCACCATTGCTCATATGAAATGGTGAAATGGTGACGGTCACTATCCGTCACTACAAATCATTATTGGTGATGGACCTTGAATGTCACCACAACACCTATACTTTCGGCGACGCCACCTTTGGTGACAAAAGCTCTTTTGACCCTCACCAATGAGCTTATGGTGACCATTTTCGCCCCTCACTAATGTCCTTTTTTCTTGTAGTGCGAACTTTCTAGAATATGATATACAGATTAGACCTATAAAATTAGTGAAAGGTTAGGTGCTAGAAAACCTACTGGCTCAGTCCAATTTTGAATTTCATGATATAAATTTAAGTGCAGAAATTTCAGGGTTATGAGATGAAGATGAAGAGTTGATTCCCATTGAAGAAAAGTACATCCTATCTGACTGGTATTGTCTTACATCATCATAGAGCCCCTGTTGAATTGAAAAAGTCTAAATAAAGGTTTGTGAAGCTAAAATCATTGAGGTACTGCATCATAGATAGAAATATGTATTGGAAAGATACTGGTGGTATTCTTTTGAATTGTTTACTAGAAGAGGAGGATGAAAAAGTGATTGAGGAGTTTCACAGGTCATCATTATTGGAAGGCCACAACAAAAAAATTCTCATAGCAGGGTACTACTGGCCTACCATGTTCAAATATGTCTACAAAAAGATAGTTGCATGTAATGAATGCCAGATTTTTTATGGTAAGAAAAAGCTTGTTCCTTTACCCTTGATGCCTATTTATGTTGAAGCGCCATTCCATCAGTGGGGGATAGATTTTATTGGTGAGATTCATCCATCATCTTCAGTTCAACATCGTTGGATCCTAGCAGTAAATGATTATTTCACCAAGTGGATTGAAGCAATCCCAACTAGGCAAGCAAATGATTCAGTTATCATTTCATTTTTGGAGAATAATATATTGTCTACATTTTGCTGCCCTATGAAGATCATCACTAACAATGCACAGGAATTAAAATCCAAGAGGCTGATCAGTTTTTGTCATTAATATAACATTACACTTTCACATTCTTCCGCATATTATCCACAAGTTAATGGTCTTGATAAATCTTATTTTGGGCATTTATTGTTGTAAAGTTTCCTACTTTCTGTTCTATGATGTGAACAAGGCTAAATCTTGGTTTCCTTAGAAAAACAACCTTATGTGTGAAAGGGATTAAGTCATTTGATTGGGTCAACTGGACCAAATCAACAGCGTTGTCTAGATACATTGAACCACCTAGACGCACAACACAGTTTTAGTTGGAGGCTAATCATGTGAATGCAACTAAATCATTGAGATGGTTTAGGGTTTGGCAAGGATTCCATAAAAGGAAGAGGATGGTTTAGGGTTTTGCAAGCTCGCAACTTATAAAAGGAAGAGGATGGCAACATGAGAATTTTTTTGATGATATTGTATTTTCAGAGTATATTGTCTATTTAGACTTATCTGATTCTCCTTTTTATTTAGCAGAGAATAGTGTTGTTTAGCACTAGGTGTTCCTAAGCGGGAATCATACCTCTTTCCTTGAGAGGCCTCTTGGAAGAGTCTTGCATTTATTTTCCACTATCTGGTTGAATTCCAAGCTTCTTCTTCCAACTAAAACACAAATCCTGTTAAGGGTTTGTTTTTCTTTGAAATTTGTAGCAAGTGGAGGCTAGATCTACTCAGATCTAGGCCATTATAGTGCTCCTTTTCAGTGGGGAAGGCTTCTATCCCATTGGAAAGAGAGTATTGGATGATTGGAGCCACATTTTTAGATCTTGGCATGTGGCAAAACACATTCTAAAGCCTACAACGTAGTCTTTCTTCCAGAACTACATTATTTTTGTGAGCATTGTTGTAGGGTCTTTTGGCACACTTTCTGGAGGAGTGGTTTTCATGTGTTGGGGACCTACCCTTCACATTTTAGATACATTGGAAGGAGATCATTATATTGTATATTTAAAATTAATTCTGTATGTCCATGAATTTCTGAATATTTCTACAGATCTGCTGCATTAGATCTTAGATCTACTCCTTGTACTTCATGTTTTGCTAAAAATCCCAAAGGGAATTTGAAGAAGAGCCTATCTAGTGTATGGATCTGATATAGATCTAAATTTTTATACACATATCTGCTCTAGATCTAAATTGTAATCTATATTTTTTGCAGCCAATAAAATAATGCTATCAAGCTCTTTTCAATCTTAATGCATGATATTTGCTACATTAGATCTCAAATCTACTCCTTGTACTTCATGTTTTTCTAAAAACCCCAGGGGAATCTGAAGAAGAGCCTATCTAGTGTATGGATCTAATATAGATCTAAATTTTTAAACACATATCTGCTCTAGATCTAAAGTGTAATCTATAGTTGTTGCATCCAATAAAATAACGCTATCAAGCTCTTTTCAGTCTTAATTCATCACATGGAACCTTTAGCACCCTTGCTACCGCGTTCCTCACATACTTTCCGTTTCCCGTTCACCACAATTTTGGAATGGAATTACTGACTCATTTCAGACAATCCCCCTCCATCCATATCTCATACCATCTCCATGAATGGAGGCGGCGTCACAGTCTATGCAAATCTAAACTTGACGACCGAGTCCTTTTAGATTTATTCTTGAAAACTATGATTGTCGAGATTTCAAAGGATGTGGTGCAACGCAACCCCACATCTGACGAGGACGCAATCAGTAAAGCCCAGCAACTTGAACTGATCTATATGCAGTTAGGATATATATACAATATCCTACCTAATGCCCCGCACCTCCAAACTTATCAAGAATTTCCAGGTGCATCGAACTTTGCACACAGAATAATTGGGTCAATGACCCAAGGGTACCTAGGCAGCAGCAGTCAAAATCCCAGTTACACACATAGTTCTACCTTGAATATGTCTCAACCCAGATTTCAAGGTCATCATATGCCGCAACAAAATTTGATTAATAGGGTGCAAGCGTATCACCAAGGACCTTATCCTCTAACTGAGGCGACCCAGTATGCAGGAAGAAACACTAGCGAAAGAGCTCCCCCCCAATGGCCAGGTGCAAACATGGGACGACATTATGCTCAGTCCAAAGCACATGACCCACCTACACAAACCAATGCACAGGTGAATTTTGTTCAATTGTCCCAAAATCAACCACACCAGTATGATCAGGAGAACTAGGCTCCTAACGTGGTTAAGAAAAAGACAAAAAGCAAGCCCAAAGGGAACCTTGTATAGGGGGGCAGCAGCTGACAGCGCCCACCGCTATCCCAGGCTAGGGGTAACTCCAACCAGAATCAGAAAAAGGAACCAAGCACTGCCCCAAGGCAAGGCAAAAGGCCACCTATATGAACAAACCATTCTTGTTCAATATGTGGTGAGTACGGGTACTATACTCACCACTGTCTCGAACTCCCTGAGCTTAAAAAGCTACAGAGTAACAGAGGACAAGGAGGGTCTTCCCAGTAGATTGTGATGATGTAAGAACCTTTCCCCCATCAAGTGATGGTCAACACTTAGCAGAAAAACCTAGACGATTTTGGGAAAAACAACCATGAGATCTACACGACTAACAGTGACTCATTGGTGAGGGTCACTGTTTGTCATTATAGTCATTATTTGTGATGTACCTTGATGTCACAAATGAGTTTATGGTTACGGTCAATGAACATTGCCATATATATGCACTAGTAGTGAAGATCATAAAAGGTCCATCACAAAAACTTGTTGTTTTTCATATGAAATGGTGATGGTCACTATCCATCATTATAATCAATATTTGTGATGGACCCTGAATGTCACCACAACACATACTTTCGGCGACGCTACCTTTGGTGACGTTCAATTTTTTGGTGAAGAAGGCTATTATCCGTCACCATTGCTCATATGAAATGGTGAAATGGTGACGACCACTATCCGTCACTACAAATCATTATTGGTGATGGACCTTGAATGTCACCACAACACCTATACTTTCGGTGACGCCACCTTTGGTGACGAAAGCTCTTTTGACCCTCACCAATGAGCTTATGGTGACCATTTTCGCCCCTCAATAATTTTCGTTTTTCTTGTAGTGCGAACGTGCTATAATATGATATAAATATTAGACCTATAAAATTGGTGAAAGGTTAGGTGCTAGAAAACCTAATGGCTCAGTACAATTTTGACTTTCTTGATATAAATTTAAGTGTAGAAATTTCAGGGTTATGAGATGAAGATGAAGAGCTGATTCCCATTGAAGAAAAGTACATCCTATCTGACTGGTATTGTCTTACATCATCATAGAGCCCTTGCTGAATTGACAAAGTCTAAATAATGTTTTTGAAGCTAAAATTCCTGAGGTACTGCATCATAGATAGAAATTTGTATTGGAAAGATACTAGTGGTATTCTTTTGAATTGTTTGCTATAAGGGGAGGCTGAAAAAGTGATTGAGGAGTTTCATAGGTCATCATTATTGGAAGGCCACAACAAACAATATTCTCATAGCAGGGTACTACTGGCCTACCATGTTCAAATATGTCTATAAAAAGATAGCTGCATGTAATGAATGCCAGATTTTTTATGGTAAGAAAAATCTTGTTCCTTTACCCTTGATGCCTATTTATGTTGAAGCGCCATTCCATCAGTGGGGGATAGATTTTATTGGTGAGATTCATCCATCATCTTCAGGTCAACATCATTGGATCTTGACAGCAAACGATGATTTCACCAAGTGGATTGAATCAATCCTAATAGGCAAGAAAATGATTATGTTATCATATCATTTTTGGAGAATAATATAATGTCTAGGTTTGGTTGCCCTATGAATATCATCACTAACAATGCACAGGGATTAAAATACAAGAGGCTGATTAGTTTTTGTCATTAATATAACATTACACTTGCACATTCTACTGCATATTATCCACAAGGTAATGGTCTCACTAAATCTTCTAACAAAATAATTGTGAGGATTATTAAGAAGGTGTTGCAGGAAAACAAAAATTCATGGCATCTGAAGCTAAAGTATGATCTGTGGGCTGATAGAGTGTGCACTAAAAGGTCAATTGGTACTTCACCCTATGAGCTGGTATATGGAGCTCAAGCCATCTTTCCTATATCTTTGGGAGTGCATGTTATGAAGTTACTGCAAGTATTAGAGGAGGAGCCAAATGCAATTTAGAAGATAATAAACCAGTTGATAGCTCTACAGGAAAAAGGGAGGAGCTCTATAACAACAATCAGAAATCACAAAACAGAATTAAGAAGACATTTGACAGGAATGTTAAAGAGGAAAACTTTCAGATTCAAGATGTGGTATTCAAGTGGGAGGCCAGAATTGAGGACAACGGGAAACATGGTAAGTTTGAGAATATTTGGAAAGATCCATTCATATTGGCTGCATTCCATGGAAACAACACTTATATACTATAGGAGATGGATGGACAACCTTCTGCTGGAGGGCTTCTCAATGGCAGGTTTTTGAAGCACTATTCCTCTTAAGTTCTACTGATCTTTCATTCCATTGTATATATTCCAATTTTTTATGTTTTTTATTCTAATAAAGATAAGTTGATCATCAAGCTTGAGCCCGAGGTGAAGGCCATTAGAGTTTGAAGGAAAGCTTGGAAAATTTTAAAGTTTTTATTTCCAAGAAGATGGATAGCACTGGAACTACAAGTTCTTTGGTGTACTACAGGGGCACACCATCCCAATCGAAGCCACTGTTATCACTCAAAAAAAGTGAAACACTTTTTGACATGGTCATATAGTTCATTTTTCAAAGGTATGGTCATAGAGTTCATTTATCACAAGTTGGTATAGGAAAATTTTAATCTTTTCATCTTTAAACTATCCTAAGGTTCAAACCCACCTTCATTCAAGTCATATCATGTCCCATCAGTCATAATTTTCTGACATATTTCATTTCCCAATATTTTGAATTCAAAAAGGTCACTTTAGCTATTTTTTCCTCTTTTTCTTAGCGTTTTACAGTATAAAAAGGCAGTTTTCGTTACGAAACTACCTAATAGTTTCACAGTCAAACTGTCAGAAAATGAACTAGCCATGCTACAAAAAATGGTTTTTCCAGTCTGTCTTGTCAAATATGGTGTAAGGTTACAATTCATGATTATAAGAGTTAGGGTGGATGTCATTCGAGACAGTTAGGGTTAAATCAAGGTACAAAGGTCATGCCTGAAGTAATCATTACTGTTTTAGGCATGCAGGAGTCATGATTAAGGCATGAGTTGTCATCGAAACTTTATAAAATTACCCAATTGAGTCATTATCATTCTCCACTTATATTTGCATACTATTGAGTTCTAGAGAGTTGTTTCACCAAGCCAAGCTGGTTGCTGGTGTTTTCAAAAGTTGCAGGTGTCACTAATTAAGCGAGGCTGAGAAGGTATAAAATCACCATGGCTACAAAGAAGAAGACCGAAAAAGGTGGTCACTGCCTCTGATATGAGCCAATGGACATGAGTTTATTAAATGAAGACTGAACTGCATTGGAAGTGTTTAAAAGAACAGGGTGTTTTCAATTTTTCCAAAGTCTACAAGGGTGTCATTTGCAGGTTTCAAAGGAGTTTTATAAGAGTTTTACTAGATCAAATTCAAAGGGGGAATGTTAAATCTCATAGTAACACTAGAAACCATTACAGCAGCAAGAGGAATACCTAGAGGAGAGAAATGGTTCAAAGGCATGAAGCTCACCATGCAGGACTGTAAAGAATTCATCAAGACAGAGCATTATGAAATTGATCTCACAAACGCTATCCCAAGGAGCTATATGAAGGAAAACTACTCAAAGTTGCTGCTGATTATTCAGAAGTACTTCACCTGTGAAGGGAGATATCACATGGTTTATTCCTACCACCTTAGGCTTATACTGCATTTTGCGGGTAAGAGGTCTCTTGATTTTCCTTTTTACTTATACAGAAGCTTAGCTAAAATATCAGACAAGGTTCAAGTTAAAACATAAGGAAATGAAACCTCTCTTTTTCATCATGGTTTGATCAAGTCGTTGGTGTTAGAGGAGTTAAAAATATTAGGTAGAGATTGGTAATATTTTATGTTGATAAGTGGTTTTGAAGTAGATGCTATCACTCCTAAAAGAACTCCTAAACCTAGAGTTATGCCATCACCTTCAGTGGTAGAGCAGTTAGAGCCAGTTAGCATGGAGACAGAGCCTTTGCAAAAGGCTGACACACCCAAAGTTACACCTGCAAAACAAAAGGAAACATTTAGCAAACATGTCAGCAAGAGGGTTACAACGAGCTAAAAATTGGCTAAAGGTAACTTAGATGACATCTTGCATGCCATTGATATTGAAGAAACTCCCATAGTCCAAGCTGAAGACATAGATGAGGGAGGAAGGAAGCTTAAGGAAGGAAAAGTAGTTAAGAAGTTATGATTTGTAGGTGATGATGCTAGATTTATGTTTCAAGCTAGAAAACCAATGACAAAACATGCTAGAAAATTCTTGGACAACATCAAAGAAACTTAGAAGGTTAGTGAAACTGTTCATCCACAACCAAGCATAATCAACCTCTCCTCACCTGAAAAGGAAGATCTGGTGTTCAAAAAAAAGAAGGCCAAAGAGAAAATGACTGAAAAGATAGAAGTTGAAGCCCTTAAGGAGCATTTGAATGATGCAAACAAAGAGATATTAGTCTTGAGGAAAGAGGTAAAGAAGCATAGAGCTAAAAGAGTAAAGTTTGAAGAAATGAGGAAGATTTGGGAGGATCAAGTCACAAGTGTCACAAAGACCTTGGATAACACAGAAAAAATGATAAAGTGGACTCAGCCACTAAGAAGAGAGGTAAATCACATTAAAAAGTTAAACCTACACTTACATTCCAATAATAGAAAACTGAAAGACCAAGTCAAAGACCTTCAAGAACAATTGGAAGTGATTCATGAAGAGCTGGAAAAGAAAGGTTTAAAGATGACCGTGGTTGAGGATCCCATAGCTCAACTGATCATAAATGAAGAGGAAACACCATAGGAGATGTAAGTTGAGGTTGAATATGCTTTAGGGGGTTCATTACATGCAGAAGATCAAGTTTTTTCAGTTGGAGGTCACTTTTTGGAAACAAATTTGAAATGGGAAATTTCTTCACTTTTACACAGTTTCGTAGCGTTTCCTAGGCTTAAAGACATGAAAACGCTACGAAAAAACCTGTAGCATACTTTTTGCCTCTAAAGCCACTTTTTGCAGTTTTTAAGGAGGGAGATTGATGGTGGTGATGTGTCTTGACTTGATTGACACCATGGAACAACAAAGGAGTGGAGTCTTTGGGTGTAGATGCTACCAAAGCTCGCTATGAAACTATCATGTTTTCGTATCGAGCTATTTTTGAAGGTTTTGGAGCATCTTAATGGTAGTTTTGGACAACTAGACTCCTCTAACATGTGAAGGGATCTTATCATCAAATAATATGACTTGGAGGAAGTGTTGTGGAGACAGGTCATTAGCCAAAGTACTCTTTGAAGATAAGGGTTATGTATCCCTGAAAAATAGGGTTATGTTCCACATGTCTAGGGGAGTCTTAAATATGTAAAGTGGTAATGAACCTATCATGTATCTTTCGAACATGTGATGCTTATTTTGTAACTGTCATGTAAATGTTTCACAAGATAAGGTAGAGATATGTAATAAATAAGAGTTAGAGTCCTATTAGGAGATTATTTCTTTAAGGTATAGCTGCCAGTTTTCTCTTAAGAATTATGTCTTTGATTTATGTGATCTATCATAGAATAATTCAATGTTATAGCCACCAGGTAGATCATCCTTGTTGAAAATAAGGTCTATTTAAAGACAAAGCATCGAAGTAGTGAGGGGTTGGAGATTTTTTGCACCACACTACTGCTTTAAGTATTTTGACTTATATCAGTAATACAGAGTGACTTTATTCTTCACAGACCTGAGATTTTCATGGGGTTTTTAAAGTCTTATTGATCTACATCTTATGTTTTACCACCTGCAGTAGATTTCATTTATATTACTCAGAGTTCATAACTCTATGCTCTGACCTCCTTTAGTAATGAAATGATTGTGTTTTCCTATGTTTTATGAGTGAGTTCCCTTTGTTAAAGACCCCTATCTGCCTCAGCTTCCATGTCAAGAAAAATTTCCACTGAAACTACTGATTGTTGACTCCATAAGCCCAATGGTAGAAAACCTACATTCTTTCAACCTGAAATCATAAAAAACAATATACAATTTCTATAGAGTTAGCCATCTAGCACTATCATTAACCAGTATCATAAAATCCCTTTGAGATAGCCCTCTCAGACTGAAGAGGCTAAGCTTCAGTCAAAAACTGGTTTGAAATAGTTACACTGATTTGTCTGATCAATAGCCAATCAAGTAAAATTTTGTGATAAAAATGTCAAATATGAAAATAAATGCTCGTTTGCTTCAGATGATGGTTGATCATTGGGAACCGAAAGAAGATTTCTTTATAATTGATCAGATTCCATTACAAATAGAGGTGAAAGACATATATTTTATTACTGGACTTTCCCGAAGAGGAGATCCAGTAGATTTTCACGACAAGCCCACAGGAGGGCTTAATGTTAAGGATGATGTCCAAGTCTATTGTGTAGATGATGCGAAGAATTTGGGAACTCAAATCCCCATCAAAGATGTGAGGTATTTTCACATGAAAATCCTTCTCTTTACCATTGGTAGAGTGGCAGGATTAGCTTCTCTACATCAGGCTTCAGGTACTCATATGAGCATAACAGTGGAATGTTTGGTTCATATTTATGACTGGTGCATAGTATTATTGGCGAATCTGAAAAAAAAAACTTACTTCCTGGAAGACAAAGAAAAAACATTTTGGATACGGTACCATTTTGCTAACATTCTTCTTTAAGAGGGTCCTAGGGCTTCGGCCCAAGGTTATCTCTACTATCAGTAGCCCAAGGGATCCAAGAATAGCCTGATGGGTAGATTTGATGAAGAGATTGGGGGAAAGTAAAGTTCCTCGAACCACATAGGATGATGAGTTCTTTCAGTGGTGGGTAGAACAAGTCATCTCAGTGGAGGAATATCCCTATGCTAGGATGGATTTTCGAGCAGATCCTGATTTGGTTCTTCCACCTGGAGCAGCATGGGGTGAAATTGGTAAGATTTCATTTTTTTATTTTTTTATTATATGATTTTTTTCGATTTTTTAAAATTATATGGAAAATTAAAAAAAAAAATTTGATAGGAAAATATGAATTAGAAAATTTTAATGATCATGATGCAAACATGGGACCAGTTAGGCTAGAGGGCTACCCAAGGCACAAGTGCCATAGAGGTGAGGCAGATGTTGAAGAGCTAAGAAGGACCCTCCATGATGTACAGAGAAACTGGGATATTTTGACTCGCCAAGTACCTATGGCTTCTATAGATAACCTTCTGGGGGAAATCCAGAGGTGAGTGGTTATGGTACCACAAGACTAAGTGTAGTTATTTTTCCATGTAGCGACTGCCATTTTGTTCCATCAAAACACAAATGTTGGGCAAGGACCTTAGGAGTAGACTTAGATTTGATCAGATGACCGTAATAATTTTTTATGATAGACATGATCGAGCATAAGCACCAATTTTGTAGGACATGATGGTCTAGATTTTGTATATTTTGAAAAATCTCCAAATGGTATGCTAAAAGTCCCTGCAACTCCACCTATAGGAATAATGTAGATATGGAAGTGAAACTTCACTATAGGGTTTAAAATATGGTTTTCCACATGCCAAGATTAGAAAATAAAGCTTAAGATGTCCAATACTCTCCTCCCAACAAATTAGAAGCCTCCTCCACTGAAAAGGAGCACTAAAATGGCTTAGGTCTGAAATGATTTAACCTCCACTTGCTACAGCTTTTAAAGACAACCAAACCCTCAGCAGGATCTTTGTTGTAGTTGAAAGAATAAGCTTGGCCTTCAGCCAGATAGTGGACTATGCAAAACAAGACTCTCCTAAGATATACTCAATGGGAAGAGGTGGGATTCCCGATCAGGAAAACCCAATGCTAAACAACATTTGTAATCTAGGCTAAACAACCAAAGAAATCTATATATCTAAATAGAAAATATATTAAAAAATCCAATATCATAAACAACCCTCTAATGCTGCCATCCTCTTCCTTTTATAAGTTAAGAGCTTGCAAACCCCAAACTACCTCCAATGAGATCACTTCTTTCACACAAGCCATCTCCATCTACGACTCCGTTGTGCCTCATTGATGGCCACTCCTCCATGAGAGCATTGTAGAATTGGTCAAGGTTGACCTAGTCAAAATATCCAGCCCCTTTCACACCTAAGGGTGCTTGTTTTAACAACCAAGATTTAGCCTTTTTCATATTGGCATTGATTTATTATTTATTAAGGAGTATTATGAACATCCTTTTCTCTTTTATTCTTCAAAAAAATAAATAAAACAAAAATGAATATTCCAATTACCTTAGGACTAATTGGGAATACTACAGTCCTCCCCTCTCAAATTTTTCTTGTCCTCAAGCAACTGATAAGGTGAGTGCTGCAACTCTTTTCCTCGTCCATTTTTGACACTTTTATATGATAAGATTCCTCCATAAGCTAATTGTTCACAAAAACATCCCTCCATGAATTTCTCCTCCAAAGTTCTCATGAGATGCAAATAGTCCATCCCATAAGGAGACAATTGTTCACATGAAACAAACATCGTTTGCCAAATTTTCTCCCCGAAACATGTAGCATAAGGTACATGGAGGATATTCTTTCGATAGGGAAGATACATACTTACCATCCTCCCTCCATACATTCCCATAAAAAGAACAAGTACATCATCAATGTATGGGATAAAAACTACATATATACAAACATAAATTTGTGCATATGGAGGTGAGTCATAGTCCCACATGTGGAACCAGTGCAATGCATATCCTGACTGCATTAGATCAAGATGTGGTAAGTGGTTTCCCCACCACTTAATTGCTACCCAAGTTATCTCACCATGGCTGAAAGTGTGAGATATTTAGATTCAAAACTCGAAATCTGCACAGTCCTCATTTTTCAGTCCTCCAAGTCATCTCACCATGGCGGAAAGTGTGAGATATTTAGACTGAAAAATGAGGACTGTGGAGATTCCATGTTTTGAATCTAAAAATATACACCGTAGAAATCTACAATCCATCAGTGTGAGATATCTTTGGTGGCTTAGGAAAGCACCCATCATGATGCAAAATCTCCCTTTGTCTTCCAAGGGAGAGGCCATGTTTAGAAATATTTGTGGCCCAAATTTGGCCATGAAGTTTATAAGGTACAACACTCCTTCTTGGAGTCATGCCCTGCATATAAAAAGTGGAAGAATGCAAACAGTAACCAAATGAAACATTACTTAAATGAGCATACTTCCCACCAAAATTCCTCCTTAAACAAATGGAGGGGTGCATATATCTATCCCCTTCCTCAAAAAGAGAAAGAGATGGTTAAATTAACTTTGTCATAGATTTACGTTGCAGCCCCATCTTCACATGATACATGCATCTTTGAAAATGTTCATATAGTTCTCCTTCAAAGCCTTCCTAATCAAAGCTTCTCATGATGATGTTGTAGATCTTCATGGAATATGTGTGGTTGAAACATAACTCTTCATAGGCCCTTTGTAGCAACTTCTCCTTGAGCTTGGAGGCTCTAGAAAAGAAGATCCTACCATGATCATAGATGACTCCCTCTTGGACTGAATAGCCCTCTTCATGTAGTTGGTCATCAAGTATCATGCATGTGTGAAGATCCTTGGAGTAATCCACCAACAGTTGGGATTTCCAATATGGATGTAAACTCCCCAAAAATGACAGCGCTGATGATCTATCAACTGAAATGTCTGTCATGTGGCTACTCTCCTCCTTGACATCTCCCATGCCAAAGGTGCATGTTGGAAGGTCATTATCCCCTCCTTGCTACCCTTCTTGCATATGCACATGCTCAAATGAAGATGGAAGTTCTTGGAAGTTAGTCTCCCATGGAAGGCTATCATCTATCCAAAACCTCCTTGGTATTTCCAAAGTATGCATATGTGACCACCATCTTCTGTCATGTATGTAATATTTATCTCCAAGTGATATTATCTTCTAATTCTCCATAGCCAAGGACTGCCCTCCTTTCCTCATGATGGTGTCATCCTCCAATCTTGCAGCATTTCCTCTCAGTGTAGTATGAGATGAGAAAGTGAAAAATGGTGTTATTGGAAGAATATCTCCCTCCTCCTTGAGCTCATCCAACATTCTCAGCATTGTGTTATGGTATTATATTGCTCCCTTCCTTCTTGGATATATGAATGGAGCTTCAAGATGTGAGGCCTCTCTCATCAAATCTAAATCAGGTGGTCTCCCAAGTGGTTTACAACATGATAATGATGTCCCTTGGATCATCCTCATGCGCATAATATATGTGATCATCATATCCCTGCTTCCACTACGCAAATTCATCTATGTTTCTTGTGTGGAAGTTTCATGATAATTGGGTATCACTCTTCAGGATGTAAGAGTGCTTCTGATTGGAGCAATTGCTCCATCCTCACCTCCATGTGGTGGTGGATCATCTCTTGCTATGCCAACATTGTGATCCCTCCTTTTTTTTACTTCCTGTTCCTCCTCATCATCTGAGAAGACCTCTATGTAATGTGCTTTTGTAGCTGCACATCTATGTCTAGGTGCCCATGATTCTTGGAAAGTGAAGCAAAGCTTCCTTCTTCTTAGATCTCTCCGAACTTCATCGTCAAGATGCTTCTTGTATGAGCTCTCCTTTGAAGGAGCAACATTTTCTTCCTTTCCCTTTGAAATAAAAGAGGGCTTATGCTACAAAGTTGCCTTTTCTTTTGGAAAGGAATCTTGAAGGTCTCTAGCCCTTTCAATAGCATCATGTAGGGTAGTGGTCTTGGTAGATTTCACCAACCCATGAAGAGTTTCATCTAAACCATCAATGAACATGTACACCATTCTTGTTGTAGAAAAATCAAGAACCATAACAGAAAGTCTTAAAAATTCAAAGACATAAGTTTTTGTATTACCTGATTGTTTCAACTTTGCACGGCTCATGAATGGTGCCTCTGGATCTCTTCTATCAAAACTTTCCACCAGCCTTCTAGTGAACTCTGAATAAGGAGTCACATTGGCATGACCCAATGTAGACAAGCCATGGAACCACCAGTCATGTGCTTCACCTTCAAGGTGCAACCCTACAATCTTGATAGCCTCCATCTCTGGAACCTTGTTCAACTAAAAGTAGATGTCAAGTTTTTCTACCCAAGATTTGGCAGAACACTTGGATGAACCATCAAAATTGGGTAAAAATAATTTTCCCATAGTGTGCTGTCGATCATGATTCTGAATGAATCCACCACCTCTATGATGATGCCTTGGTATTCTGTTGTCCTTGATGTGTCAAAACTCCTAAAAATTCAAGTAATCTTTGAATCTCTAATTTTGAGACTCATTGTCTTCAAAATTGTCTTCAAGGGATTCATGCTTTTGAAACCCTTCATTTCCCACAGCCATAAAGTTAGGCATGGTAGAGCATTGGGAAACTTGTGATTGATGCACTGGTTGATCATTCCAGTGATGAGATATGCTAGAGCCTTCTCTAGGATGGAATCCTTTAGGGGATTCTTTGAATCTTTCCATTCTCATATCTTTTATTTCTCTAGCAATATCTTGCATGGCTCTAAGAAGGATATTTGGGAAATCATTTTCTTCTTCACTTCCATATAAAGGGGCTTTACCCTTGTCTTCATTGTCATTTGTGTAATAAAATTTATTTTATATTCTCTTTAGATACCTCTTCTCTCTGTCAGTAACAGGTTATTCTTCTTCAAAGACATATTGGCTTCTTAGAAAGCACAGGCTTTGTGAAGATGATGCTCTGATACCATTGTAATATTCCCAAATGGGAAATGCAGCAATACAATGCAGCTAAGTAGGTAAATAACGAAGTTCATAAAAGACAAAGCAGGAGCCCAATATGGAGACCTTGAAAATGTATTTACAGCAGCAAAATAGATGTACAATATGGACCATAAGATGCATAACATGAAATACAAGTCTCCAATAGAAGAAAATCCTCATAAAGAGGTGATACAACCATGTATTAAGATTGGAAATTGCCTTATGTCATTATTTTATTAGACTATAATAGCTGAAGATTACACTTTAGATCTAGAGTGAATAATTGCATGAAAATTCAGATCTATAACAGATCCATACACTATATAGGGTCTTCTTCAGAATCCCCTTGGGATTTTTAGCATTACACCATATACAAGTTGTAGATCTTAGATCTAAGTCTATAGATGTACATAAATATTTAGATCTGGAACTGGATATGATCTTATGTGAAAAATATAATGATCCCCTCCAATGGATCTCCAAAGTGAAGGGAATATCCCCAACACTTGAAAACCAACTCTCCAGATGGTATGCCAAAAGACCCTGCAACTGCACCTACATGAATACCAAAGATCTGGAAGTGAAACTATGCTGTAAGTTTTAGAATATGGTTGGCCACATGCCAAGATTATAAAATAAATCTCAATATGTCCAATGCTCTCCTCCCAATGGATTAGAAGCCTATTCCATTGAAAAGGGGAACTGCAATGGTTTAGATCTAAAAATATCTAACCTCCACTTGTTGTATCTTGCAAATACAACCAAACCCTCAACATGATATGTGTTTTAGTTGAAAGAAGAAGCGTGGCCTTTAGCTAGATAGAAGACTATGAAAAACAAGACTCTCCCAAGAGCTACTCAATGGGAAGAGGTGGAATTCCTGATCAGGAACACCCAATGCTAAACAACATTTGCAATCTAGGCTAAAGAACCAAAGAAAGCTATATTTCTAAACTAAAAATATATTCAGAAGTCCAATATCATCAAAAAACCTCTAATGTTTCCATCCTCTTCATTTTATAAGTTAAGAGCTTACAAACCCTAAACCACTTCCAATGAGATCACTTCTTTCACACAAGCCATCTCCATCTAAAACTGCGTTGTGCCTCATTGATAGCCACTCCTCCATGACAGTGCTGTAGATTTGGTCAAGGTTGACCTAGTCAAAATATCTAGCCCCTTTCACACCTAAGGGTTCTTGTTTTAACAGCCAAGATTTAGCCTTTTTCATATTGGCATTGATTTATTCTTTATTAAGGAGTATTATGAACTCATTTTCTCTTTTATTCTTAAAACAAAGAAATAAAAAAAAAATGAATATTACGATTAGCTTAGGACTAATTGGGAATATTACACAATTTTATATGATGTGATGTCCCAAATGTACAATGATGAACACTTTTTTTTTATATTTTTAAGGTTTTTAATGATTAATATGCCAATCAATTGCTTCATTAGCTAATGAGTCTGCCAACCAATTATCAGATCGAGGAATATGAATGAATGTAATAAATTCAAATGAACATTGTAACAAACATACCCTCAGAAATAATCAATGAAAAAATGGGTCTCTAACATGATATTTGTTTTCAATTGTGAAACCACCAGTTGTGACTCCAAGTAAACTAGTGTACTCTACTACATTGTTCAAAGTAGGATCAATGAAGACACCTTTTGAAACTAACAACTGACTAGATGGATAGTGGATTACCTAAGCTCTGGAAGCCAGGTTCCGGGTATGTCTACTAGCACCATCGCAAAGAAAAAATGACTCATTTCATCCAATAATACTTGCCAAAGCAGATCAAAATCATCAAAGCCACACCAAAATTAAAAAGATAGATATGTAGCAAAATATAATATATACAACAAAGCAGATGCTAGGCCTAAGCCTAAGCATAGTAATTTTTCAAATAGAGCCCATTTTTGGGCTCCGTCAACTCGTTCCCATCAAAGTCAACCATGGCATAAGCTCCTTTTTTCAGGACTTTTTTACGATAAAGGGGCCATACCACATAGATTTTAACTTGCCTGTCTGCAATGAATCCTTATCTTGAATATAAACCAGGAAAAAGTCACCTTCAAAGAAAACCCTATGCATGACCGCCTTATCATACTAAACCTTCACCCGTTTCGTATGTGCCTCATGCATCGTAGTTTCATCTCGGCACTGCTCTTCGAGATGTTCTAGATGGATAAGGAGTTCTTCGAGACTGGAAGTGTCAGGAAGAAGTTAAAATGCTAAATTAAGGGAATGAATTTCCACATTCAATAGGAAATATAGATTCCAACCCGTAAGCTAGTTGAAACAGAGTGAAATTGGTTGCAATATTTACAGACATCCGATATGCCCAAAGTGCAGGGTACATCATGACATTCTAATTGGATCTAGATTTATCAATCGTCAGTTGAAGGGATGTCTTCAAGGGTTTGTTAATGACTTCAACTTGCCCATTGGCTTGATGATAATAAGGAGATGAATGCTCCTACCTAAAACCTAATTTTAGAGCCAATTCAACCATCATGATGTTCTGAAAATGACTGCCATGGTCAGTGAAAATCTATTTGGGGATACTAAAGTGAGAAATGACTTGATTGAAAAGGAATAGGGTTGTTGTCTCATCGTCATTCCGAAAAGTGGGCATAGCCTCAACCCACTTCGTGAAGTAGTCTACAACTACAATAATGTACTTGTGACCCTTATCCCAGGGCAGGTTACAAGTAGTATAATCAATGCCCCACTTTGTGAAAGTACCGTGTAATATTCCCCAAATGGGAAATGCAACAATGATAAATAGTTATGCAGAGAAATAACACAGATCATCTAAGTAAGAGTAGGAGGCTAATATGGAGGCTCTTTATTTACATTTACATCAGCAAAATATATGCACAAGATATCCCATGAGATGTAAAACAAAAAATAGAAGGCTTTTATGGAAGAAATTCCTCAAAATGAGGTGTTGCAACCATGTATTAAGACTGAAAGAGCTTGAAAACATTATTTTATTGGCTGCAATAGTTTTAAATTATACTTTAGATCTAGAGAAAATCTTTGTATAAAATGTTAGATGTATATCAGATCCATACACTAGATAGGCTCTTCTTCATATTCCCCTTGGGGTTTTCAGCAAAACATGAAGTACAAGGAGTAGATATAATATCTAATGCAACAGATCTGCAGAAATATTCAGAAATTCATGGAAATATATATTTGATCTGAAATATACAATATGATGATCCCCTTCCAATGGATCTCAAATGTGAAGGTAAGATCTGCAACACATGAAAACCACTCCTCCAGAAAGTGTGCCAAAAGACCCTGGAATAGTACCCACACAAATAATGTAGTTTTGGAAGCAATACTACATTTTAGGCCTTAGAATGTGTTTGGCCACATGCCAAGATCTAATAATTTAGCTCCAATCATCCAATACTCTCTTTCCAATGGGATAGAAGCCTTCTCCACTGAAAAGGAGCACTGGAATGGCCTAGATCTAAGTAGCTCTAGCCTCCACTTGCTGCAGCTTTCAAAGAAAACCAAAACCTCAACAAGATTTGAATTTTATTTGGATAAAGAAGCATTTCCTTCAGCCATATAGTAGACAAGAAATTCAAGACTCTTTCAAGAGGCCTCTCAAGGAAAGAGCTGGGATTCCTACTTAGGAACACCCAGTGCTAAACAACACTATTCTCTGCTAAACAGCAAGGAGAATGAGATATGTCTAAATAGACAATATACTCTGAAAATAAAATATCATCAGCAACCTTCTCATGCTGCCATCCTCTTCCTTTTATAAGTTGAGAGCTTGCAAAATCCTAAACCATCTCAATGAAATAGCTCCTTTCACATGAGCCACCTCTAACTAAATTGCGTTGTGCCTCATTTATGGCTACTCCTCCAAGACAACGTTGTTCGGTTGGTCATGGTTGACCCAGTCAAAAGATTCAACCCCTTTCACACCTGAGGGTGCTTATTTAAATAGCCCAGATTTAGCCTTGTTCACATGTGGCACTAATTTATTTACTGTTTTAGGAGTTTTGTGATCCTCCTTTACACATTTATTCATGAAACATAAAAATAAAACAAAAATGAATATTCCCATTAGCTTAGGAATAATTGGGAATATTACAGTCCTCCCCTCCAAAATGATGCTTGTCCTAAAGAAACTAATAAGGTGAGTGCTGCAACTCATCTCCTCCTCCATTGGTAACACCATCATATGTTAAACCTCCTCCATAAGCTAGGTGTTCACCAATCCAACCCTCCATGCATTTTTCCTCCAAATTTCTTATGAGATGTAAATAATCCATCCCACAAGGAGTCAATAACTCAAATGAAACAAACATGGCCTGCCCAATGTCCCCCCTAAAACATGTAGCATGAGATACATGGAGAATCTCCAGCCCATTAGGCACATGCATACCTCCCATCCTCCCTCCATGCATTTCTATAAAAGGTACAAGTATATCATCAATGTATGGCAGCAAAACTACATACACACAAAATAAATTTGAGCATGTGGAGGTTCGTCATAGTCCCACATATGGAACCAGTGCAATGAATCTCCTACTTGCATCAGATCAGTATATGGTAAGTGGTTTCCTCACCACTTACTTGCTACCCATGTTACCTCACTAGGGCTGAAAGTGTGAGATATGTTTGGTGCCTTAGGAAAACACCCATCATGATGGATAATATCCCTTTATTCATCAGGGGAGTGGCCAAATTCAGAAATTTTTGTGGCCCATTGTTGGCCATGAAATTTACAAGATAGATTACTCCTCCTTGGAGCCATGGCCTGCATAAACATGGTAAAATAATACATACAATCAAAAAAATAAACATGTCTCACATGATCATATTCTTCACCAACAATACTCTTGATACAGATGGAGTGGTGCATAGATATATCTCCTCTCTCAAAACAAGGAAGAGACGGCTGGAATAAATCTTCCATAGAGTCATGTTTCTGCCCAAACTCCATATAGTTCATACATTCTTGAAAATTTCATTGTAGTTCTCCCTTCAAGCCTTCCCAATCAAAGCTCCTCATGATGATGTTGTAGACCTTTAGGGAATACATATGGCTGAAACATAACTCTTTGTAAGCTCTTTGTAGCAAATTATTCTTGAGCTTGGAGGCTCTAGATAAGAAGATCCTACCATGATGATAGATGACTCCTCCTTGGACTAAATAGCCCTCTTCATGCAGCTAGTCATCAAGTATCATAAAAGTGTGGATATCTTTGGAATAATCCACCAACAGTTTTCATTTCGAACATAGATCTAAACTGCTCAACAATGACAGCGTTGATGGTGTATCAACATAAATTTCTATCATGTTGCTGCTCTTCTCCTTGACATCTCCTATGCCAAAGGTGTGTGTTGGAAGGCCATTCCTCCCATTATTCTCCTCCCACACCACAGAACCAGAAATGAGAGTGGATGATGATGATAAGGGAAGAATATATCCCTCCTCCTTGAGCTTACCCAAGACTCCCAGCAATGTAGCCTTATCTTCTAGTGCTCCAATCCCTCCTGGATCTAAGATTGGAGCATCATGTTGTGAGGCCTTCCCCACAAAATCTGAATCAGGTGGCCTCCCAGGTGGTTTTCCACTAGATAAGAGTGTTTCATTTCTCATTCCCATGTGAATAATAGATGGGACCATCATATCATTTCTTCCACTATGCAAATCCATCTCTAATTTTTGTGTGGAAGTCTCATGATAATGGGGTATCACTCTTATGGATGCAAGAGTGCTTCTGATTGGATAAATTTCCCCATATTCTCATCCATGTAATATTGGATCACCTCCTATCATGTCAGCTTTGTGATCCTTCCTGTGTTCTTCTTCTCCTACTTTCTACAAGATCTCACAGTCTAAGGTGCTTCCTTTAGATGTAGTTAATTCATGAACATCCAACATCTCCTTGGTGTCACGAGTCTTGATCACAAAGGACTGATCTGTCATAGTGTGTGTTCCAAAAACTGTATACAATGTTGGAACACATTCCCTCCATTATTTTGTATCATTGTCTATTATCATAGACACATGCTGCTCATTATCTTCATGTGTAAGATCCCTGGGAGCTTCTTGCAAAGATACAAGATCCCTCCTAGTGGAAGCAATTTCTTCACCTCCATCTCCCAATAAAAGTAGATCTCCTCCTGCTATCACAACTCTGGAGGATATTTCCAGCTCTTCCTCTTCCTTCTCCTCGTAAATGGAGAATTCCTCCTCATTAAGAGATCCTTTCTCTTGATCATCTCTTCAAAAAGGAACCCTCATGTCTTCTCCTTGAGAAGAATGTTCTTGCATTTTTGGGGCCTTTTCCCTTGGAAAATTATGTAGCAGATCTTTAACCCCCTCAAAAATGTTCTGGAACAGAGTTATCTTCATGGATCCTTCCAGCTCATGCAAAGGTTCTGAATTCTCAGGCTTATTTTTC
Organism: Pinus albicaulis; assembly: GCA_034641835.2. Taxonomy (NCBI): domain Eukaryota; kingdom Viridiplantae; phylum Streptophyta; class Pinopsida; order Pinales; family Pinaceae; genus Pinus; species Pinus albicaulis. The sequence goes on from CM076583.1 coordinate 1,150,058,399, forward strand.
TCACCCAAAGAAGTTTCAGATGTCTTAAAATCAAATCTTTTCACTAATCTCCTACTAAACTTTGCATAAGTAGATATATTTACATTTTTCAATGAAGAAGATTCAAATAACCACCAAGCATGAGCCTTACCTTGGAGGTGAAGCACTTCTAATCTTATGGTTTCTTCTTCTTAAACTTGATGCAGCTGGAAATATGTGTCTAGCTTCTTTACCCAAGACTTGGCTGAGTTCTCGAGTGATCCATCAAAAGTAGGTAGATAGATCCTACTGAAAGTGTGTTTCATGCACCCTATTCTTCTCTTGCATTGGTTGGATCTTCTTTCTTCTTTCAGTTGAAAAAAATTTGGGAAGCTTAGATGCTCCTTGAATCTTTTAGACTGAGATTCATATTCTTGGAGATAGTCACCAAGAGTCTCCTCTTTTGGTGTCTCTCCTTCTGCTTCTTCTCTTGCTAGGAATTTCAGCATGCTACAACGTTGTAGATCTGGTTGTGTGGCTAAATTATCACACGCATAATGTGAATAACTAGGGCTTTCTTCATGTGAAAATATCCTTGAGGGATCTACATGTCTGTCCCTCCTCATTCCCTTTATTTCTCTTTTCGGCTCATGCATATTTTGGAACAGAGTTTTTGAGAACTCTTTCCCTTTCATTCTTCTAGATAAAGGTGTTTGACCCTTGTCTTCTTCATCTTCTAAGTAATCAATATTCTTCTTCTGTCTTTTCTTTTCTTGAAAAGACATATTGGATTCTTTAGAAAGCATAGGTTGTGCCAAGATGATTGCTCTTATACCAATGTAATATTCCCCAAATGGGAAATGCAACAATGATAAATAGTTATGCAGAGAAATAACGCAGATCATCTAAGTAAGAGTAGGGGGGAAATATGGAGGCTCTTTATTTACATTTACACCAGTAAAATATATGCACAAGATAGCCCATGATATGTACAATAGGAAATAGAAGATTTTTATGGAAGAAGATCCTCAAAATGAGGTGCTGCAACCATGCATTAAGACTGAAAAGAGCTTGATAGCATTATTTTATTGGTTGCAACAACTATAGATTAAACTTTAGATCTAGAGCAGATATGTGTATAAAAATTTAGATCTATATCAGATCCATACACTAGATAGGATCTTCTTCAGATTCCCCTTGGGGTTTTTAGCAAAACATGAAGTACAAGGAGTAGATCTGAGATCTAATCTAGCAGATCTGTAGAAATATTCAGAAATTCATGGACATAAAAATTTGATCTGAAATATACAATATAATGATCCCCTTCCATTGGATCTGAAATGTGAAGGACAAATCCCCAACACATGAAAACCACTCCTCCAGAAAGTGTGCCAAAAGACCCTACAACAATGCTCACAAAAATAACGCAGTTATGGAAGCAAGACTACGATGTAGGCTTTAGAATGTGTTTGGCCACATGCCAAAATCTGAAAATGTAGCTCTAATCATCCAATACTCTCTTTCCAATGGGATAGAAGCCTTCACCACTAAAAATGAGCACTATAATGGCCTAGATCTGAGTAGATCTAGCCTCCACTTGCTACAAATTTCAAAGACAAACAAACCCTCAACAAGATCTGTGTTTTAGTTGGAAGAAGAAGCTTGGTCTTCGACCAGATAGTGGACAAGAAATGCAAGACTATTCCGAGAGGCTTCTCAACGAAAGAGGTGGGATTCCCGCTTAGGAACACCCAGTGCTAAACAACACTATTCTTTTCTAAATAGAAAGGAGAATCAGATATGTCTAAACCGACAATATACTCTGAATGAAATAGCTCCTTCCACATGATCCACCTCCAACTAAAATTGTGTTGTGCCTCATTGATGGCCACTCCTCTAAGACAACGTTGTTGATTTAGTCATGGATGCAATGGTCCTTGTCAAAGATGCATGGACCTGGTCGAGCTCGAGCAGCAACATGACTCTAAGGAAAAGTTAAATCAACCCTCTCTTTCTCCCCTAGAAGAAGAGAGTAGATCTATGCACCACTCCATTGATAGGAGGAGGATTGTTGGTGAAGAGCATTCTCTTAGTACATATGTTTTATATTCTGATTTCATGCATTATTACACCATGTTTTTGCAGGCCATGAATCCAAGGAGGAGTAGTATATTTTTTAAGCCTCATGGCCAACATTGGGTCCAAATTTTTTTTGAAGTGGGCCACTCCCTTGGAAGAAAAAAGGAGATTTTTCATCATGATGGGTGCTTCCCAAAGGCACCAAATATATCTCACACTTTCAGCTATGGTGAGATGGTATGGGCAGCAAGTAAGTGGTGGTAAAACCACTTACCACATCTTGATTTGATGCAGGTAGGGGATGCTCTGTGCTGGTTCCACATGTGGGACTATGATCCACCTCCATGTGCACAAATTTATAATTTTTTGCACATTGTTTTGATCCCCTATATTGATTATGCACTTGTTATTTTTATGGGGATGTATGGATGAAGGAGGGAAGGCATGCATGTACCCTATGGGATGACTACACCCTCTGTACTTTCTACCCTATATTTCAAAGAGGGCATTGGGAAAACTATGGTTGTTTCACGTGATTCATTGTTTGCTTATGGGAGGAGTTGTTTGCATATCATGAGAACATCGTTGGAATAAGTCATGGATGGATGGTTTGGTGATCACTTAGCTTATGAGATAAGCTTATCATTTGTTTGTGACAACAATGGAGGAGGAGACGAGCTACAACACTCACCTTATCAGTTGCTTGAGAACAAGAAACATTTTGGAGGGGAGGACTGTAATGTTCCTAATTAGCCCAACCTAATAGGAATATACTATTTTGTTTTCATTTTATTGTTGCAAGAATAATATTGTAAAGGAGGATAAATTAAACTCCTAAAACAGCAAAATAAATCAATGCCCATGTGAACAAGGCTAAATATGGGTTGCCTTAGCAAAACACCCTTATGTGTGAAAGGGATTAAGTCATTTGATTGGGTCAACTGGAACAAATCAACATCATTGTCTAGATACATTGAACCACCTAGGTGCACAGCGTAGTTTTAGTTAGAGACTAGTCATGTGAATACAACTAAATCATTGAGATGGTTTAGGGTTTTGCAAGGATTCCATCATATTTCAGGAGGAGGAGGACAGCATGAGAAGGGTTGTTGAAGATATTATTTTTGAAATATTTGTCTCCTTATACACTTCTCATTCTCTGGCTGTTTAGCTGAGAATAGTGTTGTTTAGCACTAGGGTGCTCCTGATCGGGAATCCCACATCCTTCCTTGAGAGGCCTCTTAGAGAAGTCTTGCATTTATTGACCACTATCAGGCATTTGGCCAAGATCTTCTTCCAACTAAAACGTATATCCTATTGAGGGTTTTGTTTTATTTGTAAGTTGCAGCAAGTGGAGGCTAGATCTACTCAGATCTAGGCCAATCTAGTGCCCCTTTTAGTGGGAGAGGCTTCTATCCCATTGGCAAGAGTATTCTAGATCATTAGAGCTTTAGATATACATCTTGGCATTAGGCCAAACTTTTCATCAAGCCTATAGTGCAGTCCCTCTTCTAGTACTATGTTATCTGCAAAGAGAAAGTTGCAGGGTATTTTGGCACTTCAAGGAGGAGAGATCTCTAGTGTTGGGAATCTGCCCTTCACTATGGTGATCCATGGATTACAGATCCAATCCATGTTCCATTTAGATCTAATCTGAATACTGATGTATTTTCTTCAGAAATTTCGAATCATTCTGTAGATCAGTTGCATTAGATCTCAGATCTACTCTGTGTACTACATTTTCTGTTGAAAACCTTAAGGGGCTTTTTAAAAGGAGACTCTATAGTGTACAGATCTAATATAGATCTATATTTTTTTACAAAAATATTCTCTACATATGAAGTGTAACTTACAACTCTTTTTATCTAATAAAATAATGTTGTTAAGCTGGTACAGTCATATCATATGGTTGCAGCCTCTTATTTTGTGCATTTCTTCATGTAAAGTTTCTACTTTATGTTCTATGATGTATGGGATTCAATATAATATTGATATGATGATGTGAATGACATGATTGAGCCTACATATTGGCCTCCTTCATATATTTGGCTGAATTGCATTATTTTCTAAGAAGTTTTGCCACATAGTGTTGCAGTCCCTTCTTTGGGCAATTTTCCAGCTGTACTAGGTGTGTGAGATCTGTTTAAACCACCTAGAAAGATTTGTTTCTGATATCCTCTTGGATTTGGGTCTTAGATTATCAGATCTAAGGGATCCAAGGGCTAATTTCTAGTGCTGAAGCATACATTCCTAAAAATTTATAGATACATGTTTATCATCACCTAACCATGATAGAGTCCTATAAAACTCTGCATATCCTGACATCATTTCTCCATTAAAAATAAACCATAGGGTCCTCATACCCGACCAATTTTATCACACCAGCCTTCTAGTCAACTCTGAATAAGTAGTCACATTGGCATGACCAAATGTAGACAAGCCATGGAACCACCAGTCATGTGCTTCACCTTCAAGGTGCAGCGCTACAATCTTGATAACCTCCATCTCTGGAACCTTGTTCAGCTGAAAGTATATGTCAAGTTTTTCTACTTAAGATCTGGCAGAACACTTGGATGACCCATCAAAATTGGGTAAAAATAATTTTTCCATAGTGTGGTGTTGATCATGATTCTGAATGAATCCACCACCTCTATGATGATGCCTTGGTCTTCTATTGTCCTTGATGTGAAAAAACTCCTGAAAATTCAAGTTATCTTTGAATATCTAATTTTGAGACTAATATTCTTCAAAATTGTCTTCAAGGAATTCATGCTCTTGAAACCCTTCATTTCCCATAGCCAAAAAGTTAGGCATGGTAGAGCATTGGGAAACTTGTGGTTGATGCAATGGTTGATCATTCCAGTGATGAGATATGCTAGAGCCTTCTCTAAGATGGAATCCTTTAGGGGATTCTTTTAATATTTCCATTCTCATCTCTTTGATTTCTCTAGCAAGATCTTGCATGGCTCTAAGAAGGATATTTGGGAAATCATTTTCTTCTTCACTTCAAGATACAAGGGCTTTACCCTTGTCTTCATTTTCATTTTTGTAATCAAATTTCTTTTATATTCTCTTTAGATACCTCTTCTCTCTGTCAGTAACAGGTTCTTCTTCTTCAAACACATATTGGCTTCTTATAAAGCACAGGCTGTGTCAAGATGATGCTCCGATACCATTGTAATATTCCCAAATGGGAAATGTAGCAATACAATGTAGATATGTAGGTAAATAACACAGTTCATAAAATAAAAAGCAAGAGCCCAATATGGAGACCTTTAAAATTTATTTACAACAGCAAAATAGATGTACAATATGGCCCATAACATGCATAACATGAAATACAAGTCTTCAATAGAAGAAAATCCTCATAAAGAGGTGTTGTAACCATGTATTAAGATTGGAAATTTCCTTACGTCATTATTTTATTGGACTACAATAGCCAAATATTACACTTTAGATCTAGAGCAAATAAGTGCATGAAAATTTAGATCTATAACAAATCCATACACTATATAGAGTCTTCTTCAGAATCCCCTTAGGGTTTTTAGCATTACACCATGTACAAGTTGTAGATATTAGATATAAATATACAGATCTAAAAAAATATTCAAATATGGAACTGGATATGATCTTATATGAACAATATAATGATCCCCTCCAATGGATATCCAAAGTGAAGGGAAGATCCCCAACACTTGAAAACCAGCTCTCCAAATGGTATACCAAAAGACCCTGCAACTGCACCTACAGGAATAACAAAGATCTGGAAGTGAAAATATGCTGTGGGGTTTAGAATATGGTTGGCCACATTCCAAGATCAGAAAATGAAGCTCAATATCTCCAATGCTCTCCTCCCAATGGATTAGAAGCCTATTCCACTGAAAAGGGGAAATGTAATGGTTTAGATCTGAAAATATCTAACCTCCACTTGTTGTAGCTTGCAAAGACAACCAGACCCTCAACATCATCTGAATTTTAGTTGAAAGAAGAAGCTTGGCCTTCACCTAGATAGCGGACTATGAAAAACAAGACTCTCCCAAGAGATACTCAATGGGAAGAGGTGGTATTCCTAATCACGAACACCCAATGCTAAACAAAATTTGCAATGTAGGCTAAAAAACCAAAGAAAGCTATAAGTCTAAACTAAAAATATATTCAGAAATCCAATATCATCAAAAACCCTCTAATGTTGCCATCCTCTTCCTTTTATAAGTTAAGAGCTTGCAAACCCTAAACCACTTCTAATGATATCACTTCTTTCACACAAGCCATCTCCATCTAAAACTGTGTTGTGCCTCATTGATGGCCACTCCTCCATGACAGCATTGTAGATTTGGTCAAGGTTGGCCTAGTCAAAATATATAGCCCCTTTCACACCTAAGGGTGCTTGTTTTAACAGCTAAGATTTAGCATTTTTCATATTGGCATTGATTTATTCTTTATTAAGGAGTATTATAAACCTCCTTTGCTCTTTTATTCTTCAAACAAAGAAATAAAACAAAAATGAATATTGCAATTAGATTAGGACTAATTGGGAATATTACACAATTTCATATGATGTGATGTCCCAAATTTAAAATGATGAACGATTTTTTTTATATTTTTAAGGTGTTTAATGATTAATATGCCAATCATGTGCTTGATTAGCTAATGAGTCTGCCAACCAATTATCAGATCGAGGAATATGAATGAATGTAATAAATTCAAATGAACGTATATCTCCAATGGCCTCTCTGAAATATAGGATAAAAAGTATAGAGGGTGTAGTCATCCCATAGGGCACATGCATGCCTTCCCTCCTTCCTCCATACATCCCCATAAAAATAACAAGCACATAATCAATATAGGGGATCAAAACAATGTGCAAAAAATCATATATGTAGACAAATCTAAGAAGGATTAAGACTGAAACAATTCAAGACCCAAATCCAAGAGGAGATCAGAAAAAAACCTTTCTAGGTAATGCTAGATGCATAGCGTAGTCTTAGTTGGAGGCTCATCATGTGAATGCAACTAAATCATTGAGAGGGTTTAGGGTTTGGCAAAGATTCCTTCTTACTTAAGGAGGAGGAGGACAACATGAGAAGGTTGTTGATGATATTATTTCTGAAGGATTTTTCTGCTTAGATACTTCTCATTCTCTAGCTGTTTAGCTGAGAATAGTGATGTTTAGCACTAGGTGTTCCTGATTGGGAATCCCACCTCTTCCTTGAGAAGCCTCTTGGAGGAGACTTGCATTTCTTGACCACTATCAGGAATTTGGCCAAGCTCTTCTTCCAACTATAATGCAGATCATGTTGAGGGTTTGGTTTTCTTTGTAATTTGTAGCAAGTGGAGGCTATATCTATTCAGATCTAAGCCATTCTAGTGCCTCTTTTCACTGGGAAAGTCTTATATCCCATGGGAAAGATAGTTTTAAACCTTTAGAGCTCATTTTTAGATCTTTTCTTGAGGCCAAATAATGCTCTAGAGCCCACATCATAGTCCATCTTCCAAAACTACATTACTTGCAAGGAGAAATTTGCAGGGTCTTTTGGCACTTCAAGGAGGAGAGATCTCTAGTGTTGGGAATATTCCTTTCACAGTGGTGATCCATGGATTACAGATCTAATCCTTGTTCAATTAAGATCTAATCTTAATACCGATATATTTTTTTCAGAAATTCTGAATCATTCTACAGATCAACTACATTAGATCTCAGATATACTCCATGTCCTACATTTTCTACTGAAAACCCCAAGGGGCTTTTGAAGAGGAGACTCTATAGTGTACGGATCTGATATGGATCTATATTTTTGTACAAATATCTGATCTAGATATGAAGTTTAACTTACATCTCTTTTTAGCTAATAAAACAACGTTTTCAAGCTTGTACAGTCATATCATATGGTTGTAGCCTCTTATTTTGGGCATTTCTTCATGTAAAGTTTCCTAGTTTCTATTCTATGATTTATGGGCTTCAATATAATATTTATATGCTAATTTAAATGACATGATTTAGTCTACATATTGGCCTCTTGCATATATTTGTCTCAACTACGTTATTTTATGAGCAATCCTGTCACATAGTGTTGCAATCCCTTCTTTGGGCAATTTTCCAGCTATACTAGGTGTGGGAGATTTGTTTAACCCACCTATAAAGATTATTTTCTAATATCCTCTTGGATTTGGGACTTATATTGTCAGATCTAAGGGATACAAGGGATAATTTCTAGAGCTGCAGCATACATTCCTGAAAAATGTGTTTTTTCACGCATGCCTTGCTAGCAGTCCCATTTTGAGGATATTATAGTAGGCATCCAATAAGCCGCCTTGATCACACTTCACATTGAAACATAGAATTTTTTTATTTAGGGAGCTTTAAAATACACCTATCAGCCCATGTAAAATAAAACTCGAGCATGGTAGAGGCCCGATTCAGAGGGGGTTAGGCTTAGGCGCAGTGCGTGCGATATCAGTTGAGGCTACCTGACCCAGCTGATACTTGGTATTGTTAGATGACTACCAAGAATCCCAAGACTCGAACACCCATGTTGGACTATGGTTATTAGTGGCCAAAAACTATGGGATCCTTTACCCTATAGGTGACAGTGCATACAAGCACCATACCCTCTACCCTTACTTTGTTGGATTCTCTTTGGTTGACTGGGGGCATCGCCAGCTCTTACGGGATGTTGTGCCAACACTTGAAAGAAATATTCTCAATTCCCAGATAATTTTTAGTGTGTGAGGACGTGATAAGTCTTCTAGGATTTTGAGTATCACATGAAAACAAACAAAACCATCTTTTTTTCTTGATTGATCACATAGATTAAGTTAAAGGGAAAATTCATTTCATTTTCACTTTGTTTTATGTATATGGCCATAAATTTTTCATGATCATAGGCTTGATACCCTAAAATTTTTCCAAAACCTAACCTGGTCGACTCTCAAATGGTCCCAATGAAACCTCGTCGGTCCAGGTGTCTTTTGGACCTCCCCCCATTACTAGGAGTGGTTCTAGGCCTTTCACCATTTAGGCGCCAAAGATAGAACATTTCCACAATCGTTGGTTCATCCTTTCTTGAAGAAACCTTAGTTGGGAACCCTAGTCAGTCTCCAAACACCACACCACACACCACTCCCCCCTCGTCCCCTAGGGTGCAGAGGAACACATCCCATACGGGAAGCTAGCTGAATTCACAACAGGGTACATCATAGACAAATGCTCATTATAACCATAACTTCGTGTCTTCACACGTTTCCATGGCATCAACCTCATAGTCACCCTTCTTAGCCGTGTTGAATCTACTTGAATTAACCAAGTTCACAAATGACCCCATCGCACACAACCCGAATTGGCCTCCCATGCCCACAAAGCTCCTTCAGACATACCAAAATTCGAAGGTAAGCAAGCAGAAGACCCAGGTAATCATGTAATTACCTTTCGCCTGTGGTGCTCATCTAATAGCATCATTGACGATACTATTCGGTTGAGGCTATTTCAATGCACTCTTATGGGAGTGGCCATGAAATGGTATGTGGAGCAACTGCCTACTTCACATGGAACCTTTAGCACCCTCGCTACTACATTCCTCACATAATTTCTGTTTCCCATTCACCACAATTTTGGAATGGAATCACTGACTCATTTTAGACAATCCCCCTCCATCCATATCTCAGACCATCTCCATGAATGGAGGTGGCATCGCAGTCTATGCAAAGCTAAAATTGACGACCGAGTCCTTTTAGATTTATTCTTGAAAACTATGATTGCGGAGATTTCAAAGGATGTGGCACAATGCAACCCCACATCTGACGAGGACGCAATCATTAAAGCCCAGCAACTTGAACTGATCTATACACAGTTAGTATATATATACAATATCCTGCCTAATGCCCTGCACCTCCAAAATTATCAAGAATTTCTAGGTGCATCGAACTTTGCAGACAAAATAATTGGGTCAATGAACCAAGGGTACCTAGGCAGCAGTAGTCAAAATCCCGATTACACACATAGTTCTACCCAGAATATGTCTCAACCCAGATTTGAAGGTCATCATATGCCACAACAAAATTTGACTAATAGGGCGCAAGCGTATCACCAAGGACCTTATCCTCCAGCTAAGGGGACCCAGTAGGAAGGAAGAAACACTGACAGAAGAGCTCCCCCCCAATGGCTAGGTGCAAACATGGGATAAAATTATGCTCAGTCCCAAGCACATGAATCACCTACGCAAACCAATGCCAAGTGAACTTTGTGCAATCGTCCAAAAATCAACAACACCAATATGATCAGGGGAACTATGCTCCTAACGTGGTTAAGAAAAAGACAAAAAAAAATCCCAAAGGGAACCCTGGATAGGGGCCAACAACCAACAGCGCCCACCGCGATCCCAGGCTGGAGGTAAATCCAACCAGAATCAGAACTAGGAGCCAAGCATTGCCCCAAGGCAAGGCAAAAGGCCACCTATACGAAAAAACCATTCTTGTTCAATATGTGGTGAGTGCGGGCACTATACTCACCACTGTCCCGAACTCCCTGAGCTTAAAAATCTACATAGTAATAAGGGACAAGGAGGGTCTTCCCAGCAAACTTCGGTGATGCAAGAACCATTCCCCCATCAAGGCACGGTCAACACTTAGCAGCAAAACCTAGACGATTCCGGGAAAAAAAACCATGAGATCTACACGACTACGGAAGAAATGTTTTTCTAAACTCAGAATCATAGCTACAACACCCCACTAGACACCAATATGTCAAGGGCTAGTATTAGCATGTTGACTGCATCTTTGACCATTCCAAAGATTCCTACAAAACTATTGCTAGAAATGGTAAAAGGGCCTAATAGGCAAGCAGGTAACTACTCCAATAATTATAGCATCGTGGATGATTTAGCTCAATCACCTGATGCTATGTCTGCATCGGAAGTAGTGGAGTCATGCCCAAAGCAACAGAAATCCCTACTTTCCACTTTAGGCACTATCGACCCTGCTGATATGCACATGATGGCTTTTGACTTAGACAAAGCTACCCATAGGCTTCCTTCCATGGTCGCCTTCCAGATACCAGTATCGGTAAAAAATATCACTATTCACCGATGTGTCATTGACGAGGGTGCATGGACATGCATCATGTCGAAAAATGTGTGGTAGAAGTTATGATCCCTCAAACTCAGACCTTCCGTCATCACGCTCAGAGCGTATGATGGTTGTCCCTCGACTAATGTCAGCCTCTACCAAAATGCCGAAAAAACGGTCCACATAGACATTGAAGTCTTGGACACTCACTTAGATTACAGAATACTCCTCGAGCGGAGTTACATGTACGCAATGTCTGCCATAGCATCCTCTGTCTTCCACATCATGATGTTCCCCCATGAGGATCGAATCATTATGGTAGACCTTCTGACACATAGTGAAAATTGTCCCTTAACCAACATGGATGTAATTCTACCCTACATAGATATAGCCACATATGGTCTTTCAACGTACCAAGAATATAGCCCTGACCAATTTAAACCATTATCCATCCTAGGGTCATTCCTAGGATATCCTCCTATTATCCCTGAGGTATCACCCGATGCCACAGGGGCCTCGGTGAGCATGATGTCCACATCAAGAACCGAGGTTATTCAAGACATAGACTCAAGTAGTAGCGACACCGAGGCATTGGCTACGACATCCTCTCTAGCTTATGCCACCTCCCAAACCCCTTTCCTCTACCCTCAAGCTGGCTCCATCTCCTAGCAGGTTTTGGCAACATTGGTGTTACCCAAAATATCATTGGCATTCCCAGTTTGGTACCTCATTCTCCCTTCTGGAATAGGAGCCATGAACGTTACTGCCATACAGTTAAATCCCCTCAATCTCGAGGAGCCCCAACCTACCCAAGAAACTATTGAAACCGCCCCCAGAAGGGAAGTTCCCATTGCAAAAGTAGTTATCACGGCCAAGAAAAATGCAAATGGAGGAAAGAAAGCGGTGACCCCCACCATGCAAAGGGATTCATCAGTCTGCACTATATCTGATGTCATAGGACACCCTACCCACATATGTCCAGAGTTGGACAAGTTAAAACCACTCCTTGACTCCAAAGTAGACATCTCAACACTGCGTTTCCGAAAAAAGGAACCTTCCACAAAAAATAAAGGCAAACCGCTCCGTACCAATCATGCATGAACTCTCTATGACACCTATGGTAATTATACCCACCATTTTCAGGAAATACCACGATATAGGGACACCTTACATGCGATTGAGCAATCCTATCAAGAGGATCCCTCCATCCAGTCTATCAATGACGAGCCTCGTATCATCCTATACCTACAGGAAGAGTGACAATCACCAGAAAGGCCCCCCGCCCAACCACCCCCCCCAGTGGAAAGGTGCATACTTTGCGATGAAATTGCTCATTTCATCATTGATTGCCCGGACTTGGAAATGTTCCAATGATGGTACCCAATCCATATATTATATCGCGCTAACATGGACATCCCATATTCATGTCAGATATGCAGTGACAACCACCTTGTACGTTGTTGTCACTATGTGCCAAGATTCCGCACAGCTTTAGCCTGTATGCGATCAACCATCGTCTACATCTCCCAAGAAGATGGTATGGAATTGGAATCCATGAACCGTTTGACAACCTAAGAAGATGTGACAAATACATCCACCCTGTCATGGCCATCTGGAAGACGACTAATTAGGGAAATCCATCCCCTGCCAAACACCGATGATGCGATACACCACATAGAGTCCATGACATCGTGCACTGGAACCATGACTCGAGTTGTCTACTCATCTACCATAGGTGTCAAGATAGCTACAGCTACAAGAGTAGTTGTCCCTACGATAGTACATACCCAACCTGTCTGCACTCTGTTGACCGCGTCTGGTTCCACCACGTCCACGATGGAATCTTCGTCATGCTTTTCAAATATCTCCACCTGGTTCACCCCCATTTTGTATAAACCTACAAAGGAGAAATCCCCCTTCGGGACCTTGTTTCATTCGGATGAGGATATCCTACAAACCATGATGGAGCCTGATTACCCATGGGATGCAATGCATCACCGCTCATTGTTTCTCCCCAAGAAAACTGTAAGTCTTGACAAGACAATTGAACCAGATATCTATGCAATCGAATCGAAAGACTTCTTGCCATCAGGTAAGGTTGACTAGTTCAAAAACCCCATCCCAATGCCGGATGCATTTGAGGAGGGAAATATGTCAAATATTTCACCCACCATCAAGGTGAACATATCTCAAAATCCGACAAAGGTCGAAGAAATCTCGCTGGGGGCAGCATGTTCTCCAGAAGAGGTAACCTCTTATACCAAAATATTACAAGAGTATAGAGATATATTTGCGTGGGACTACTCAGAAATTCCTAGACTTAGTCCTACTATCATAGAGCACCATATTGACACTTGGCCAGACATAACCCCAGTCCATCAAAAAAAAATTCAATTGCACCCATCTAAGGTAGAAGAAATAAACAAGAAATCGACAAGATTTACAAATTTGGGTTTATCTACCCCATCACCTATACGTCTTGGGTTTATAAGCGTTTGCACCAATTTTCAGGATTTGAACAAATCCTTTCCTAAAGACAATTATCCCACCCCATTCATTGACCAAGTTATTCATGCTTTTGCTGGCCACGAGCTCTATCCTTTATAGATGGGTTCTCTAGCTATAATCAAATCTAGATCCAACATACCGATCGGTAAAAAACTGCATTCACCACTCCCTGGGGCACATTAGCATACAAGGTAATGCCATTTTTCCTAAAAAATTCCAGAGCCACCTTCGAAAGGTCCATGAATTACATATTTCATGACTTGGCACACCTCATCCTCACCTACTTGGATGACCTTATGGTGTGCTCCAAAAAGTGCTCTGACCATCTCGAGGATCTGCAATTGGTATTCCAACGATGGTGTCAATACAACCTATGCTTAAACCCTCTTAATTGCACCTTCTATGTCAATGCTGGGATACATTTAGGTTTTATTTTGTCCCAGCAAGGGATTCGAGTCGACTCTTTAAAAGTCCAAGCCATTAAATAAGCCCCCCCACCTCAAACACTTAGGAAGCTCCAAAGCCTGCAAGGGAAGGCCAATTTTCTGAGATGCTTTGTCCCAGATTATGCCACCTATGCTTAAGGGTTCTTGCACCTCCTCCAACAAGACATCCCGTTTAAATGGGATGATCATGCCCAACAAAAATTTGATGCGGTGAAAGAAAAATTATCTTCAGCACCACTTATCATCCCCTCGGACTATAACAATGATTATATCCTGTACATATCAGCCTCCTTCTCCATGTTGGCTGAAGTACTAGTTCAGGAAGGCCTAGATGGGAGGGAGCACATAATATATTACATCAGCAAAACCTTATCAGGCACAGCATTGAGATATGAGACTAAAGAAAGAACTACCCTAGAATTAATCCACGCAGTCCAGAAACTTCGCCACTACATCATCTTGAAAACTACCACGGTCATAGTAGATACTAATCCCATAAAGTACTTACTCATGCACCGACTAATGAACCACAAGTACGCCCACTAGATAGTCATTCTCTAAGAATATGACTTGCAATTTTGGTCTCCCAAAAGTAAAAAGGCACTTACCCTAGCAGATTTCATTACCGACCTCCCAGGAGATTCCAAAGGATCACTAGGAAATTATTCACTACCAAATGAACATATTTTCTTTGTAGCAACCGACGAACCTTGGTATGGGGATATTCTCTTATTCCTACAATCCTAAAATTTCAAACCTCACCTCATGCGAGATGACCGTCGACACATATGCCAATAATCCCCTCGATACCTCCTCATGGGAGATACCTTATCGAGAAGATCCATCAATATAATCTTGCATTGATGTCTCACTCACAAGCAAGTAGAGAAAGCCTTGAATGACTTCCACGCAGGTGCTTGTGGCAGCCACCTATTCGGAATGGCTATCGCCTAGAAATTCCTACGGGTAGGATATTTTTGGCCTTCCCTATTTCACGGTTGTTTCACGACAGTGAAAATATGCGAGCGGTGCCAGCGCTTCACTGCCCACTCCTATACACCTTGTCATTGTAGCTGACCCCTTCTGTAAATGGGGAATCGACTTCATGATTTTTAATCTGGCCTCATCAGGCAACCATAAATACATCATCATGGCTATCGATTATTTCACCAAGTTGGCCGAGGCCATGCCCAAATATGAAAACAAAGAAGAAACCGCCACTCGATTTCTGCTCAACCACGTGATCGCCTGATTTATCATCCCCAAAGAGTTAGTTTCCAACCGTGGGAAACACTTTGAAAATGAATTCTTCAAGGAGCTATCTCATCATCTCGAATTCACCCATGAATTCACTTCACCATACCACCCCCAATCCAATGGACAGGTAGAAGCCACTAACAAAGTACTCAAAACTATGTTACAATGCATGGTGAATAACCACAAAACTAACTGGCACCACATTCTCTTCTCCTCCCTGTGGGCATACCACACGGCTGTTAAGATGTCCACTGGTTTTAATCCCTTACACTTAGTATATGGGATTGAATTTGTGATTCCCATAGAGCGCGTGATGCCAAACCTACACACTGCAATCAAACTCATTGATGACACCCATCCTCTAGAACAATTCCTAGTACAACTATAGCTAGTTTAATAAAGTCGGTGACAATCGCTGCAACACAATGAGGCCCGTAAGAAAAGGGTGAAAGCATCATTCAGCCGCCACATCACCCCTCACCCATTTACTGAGGGAGAGTTATTCCTTCACTACGATGTCGCAAAAGAGGCCTTAGGGCTAGGAAAATTTGAAACCTTGTGGAAAGGACCCTATATCATCAAACATTGCCTCCTACAAAGGGCATACATCTTGACGGAACCGGACGAGACCTACATCACGAACCCTGTCAATGGCCTTTACCTCAAGAAGTTCTACCCATAAGGGCCCTAGCATCCCTTGTACCCTAGAGTTAGAGTACACAAAAACCCAAACGCCAAAATATTTTTGACCCAAAGACTTATGTAAAATACGCGCTCAAAGTGCCACCATGGATCACCAACTTGAACCCTATTTTGGATTTGTTGATGGAGCATTGCGATGGTCTAAAAATTTAGCTGCAGTCAGCTGGGTCATCTACGACCCTAATTGGTCACCACTGTGTTCAAATGGCATGTGCATCAGATCAACAATAAACTATCAGGCAGAATATGATGTCGTCATTGGCCTTATGTGCGAGGCCCTCCATAAGGGCATCTACCATATGCATATATACCTCGATTCCCAATTAGTGGTATCGCAGTTAAACTGAAAATTTGAGACCAGAGACACAAACCTATTTATAAAATATTTTCCTGCAAAAATATTAAGTAGACAATTTGATTACATTACATTTTCACATGTATCAAGGAATCAAAACCAAGCAGCTGATCACATAGCTAAAAATATGCTATACTAGAATGCATCACGAATAAACCATTATACATAAAAAACCAAAAACATAGATATCCATCAGCATAACACAAAATATATAGCACACCATGTAGAGCCACAAAAATATCTCTCATATATATATCAAAAAATATGTGTATTTGAGTACAAAAAATATTACCACTAGCCCACTGGCTAGCCCAAATATACAAATGTCATCAAAAATAAGGGAAGCATCCTCATAACATGTTCTTTTTCTATGTACAAAACTACTCTAGGGGGGTACCCCCTTAAGAGGAGCACCTGGACCCACCACTGCTCCTGGTGCCACCACCAAAGCTGTTGTCGCCACAATGATTGCTACCCGTTGTAGAGTGGGCCGATAATCCTGCTCACGGGCCATCACCGTCTCTAACCAAACCTCCTCAAAATCTTCCATGAAACCTCGAGCAGGCATCCCCTGGGTCAAGCAGTCCACTCGACCTCGGAAGTCCTCTAGAGTGACCACGTGAGCCATAAGTACTGCAATGCGTGCCTCAGGTGCATCTGTATGAGCTCACTCGGCCACAACCTTAGCTGCAGCCAAGCTGCTGCCCTCACTAGAAGGGCTAGCACCATCCCTACTAGGTCCATTGGCACCACCACCCGGTCGACCTGTGCCACCTCCGCCATGACCACCATGAGGCTGTAGTGAAGGATCATGACCCACCAAACGGGCCACTGGGCCACCTACCTCACCAACATCTGTAGGAGTAACCAAAATAATGTCAGTGTCAATAAAAAAACACAAAAGTACATTAAAACGCAAACAAATGCAAAAAAATATAGCACATACTACCTGTTGTAGGGTAAAATTCTTGGGTTGTTGGTTATCGTATATCCCTATCAGGGCTTTCCGGTGCCCAAGGCAAATAGTAATATTAGTTGTATAGTTCACAAATATGGCATATGCATGTTCATATTAACTTAAAACCACTTGATAGAAAAAGATAGAAGATTACCTATTTAATGATCTTGGAGTCCTTTGGAGAGCACTAGGCAGCGAAGCAGTGGTTCTCCTTCACCAGCTCCAAATCTAGGTCTTCGAATCAATTAAAGCACCCATGTAATTTCTAACATAACATACATTTCCTATCAATTAAGACAATATATAATAAACATTTAATTTGTGCACATCTAAGCCATTCATCTCATGCTATATAAGTGATTAAATAATAAAGACAATATCAACGCATAGAATGGACAAAACAGATACAGTTCTATTGATTTATAAAAAGGAGGATTACAACCGTCGGTTGCACCAAACCCTCCTCGGCCTTCCAATCTCTCTATTTCTCAAAGTGGTGATGTCTTGATCAACAAGTTCTCAATGAACCTCTTTGACCTTTGACCTTCTCATTACAACAATGATCTCTACTTAACAAGTATTCGAAAACTTTGACAATCGTTAGACCTTGAACCAAGAGCCTTCAACTCCATTTTATAGGAGATGGAGAGAGCAATCATTTCCCTTCCCTTTCAACCAGTTTTGAATAGAAAAAACCAAGATGTTTCTCCAACCTCCATGCTTTTGCCTTCTTTGAGAGTTCAGTTGTTTATGGCAATGCCCAATAAGAGATTAGTGCTTCGCATTTTTCCTTTTTGTACTGACTCTCTTGTGAGAAAAAGCTGGAGATTCAAATCATTCTCCGCAAGTTTTTCTCATTTAAAACTTAAAACATGGGTAATTCCACCCTCTACTGTAAATAGAGTGTTTCCCTAGCCACTAACACGGCCTATTCACTGATCAACTGTGTTATAACGCTCTTGTGTTTTTATAGAGAAGCGTTACCTTAGTAGAAATAGGTTTAATTTAGGTCTTTGTATTCATTCCATATTTGTCTTCTCCTCTAAGATGATGAGGAGGTATTTTGACCTGTAATAGATGCCCCCTAAAGTGTGAAGTCAGAGACGAAGACGATGGCCGAAATACTTTACAATGTGTGTAGTAGAGATAAAGAGATTGAAAGACTGAGGAAAACCTGAAACAACAACATATGTCAGAAAATATAGTATCTTCCTTGAGTCGGGCATTCCCATCCTCAGTAGCTTAAACAACATGATTTCTCTAGAATAGAGATATGAATAATCTGTCCACCGATAAGCATAATGTGGGAGTGTCTGTCATAACAGGATCAGGTTGAAGAAGCTGTCTCCATAAACAATATCACAACTTGGGGAAGGGAACACAACTTTAATGATGTAACCTTTTCCCCAAGGTCTTGACCACCGATTCTCTTAAACTGCATATTTCTCAGCATGTGAATGAAGGAGCTCTCATCGAACATGTGATAAATCGTCTGATTACCATTCAATAATGAAAACTGTTAACAAACACAAAGGTGGCCACCGATAATGATGATGGTCCCTAAGATTCACAATACAATCTAGTGAGTGTGAATAAAATGAGTTGAAGTCGAACACTCGTAGAATCATTTGACCAGGAGCCAATGATGAAGACTCCTGATTAAACAAAAAATTACCTGCCACTGATGTCTACAAGTATCCTGGTACTGATGGGTTTCTGGATCAATTTCCTAGATAAGATTCCGAAGTCGATAGGAAGAGATCTGTTGAAAGGTAGGCACTAAGGCGTCCTACATCAGTTAACACGAAATGGAAACCAACTGATTTTGTTTATGATTGAGATAATGAAGAGTGAATGGGGATGTCAGATGACAAATAATTTATGGCATAATGAGTGGTTTGGTTGATAACAAGAGCAGTAGATAGTGAGATCTTCTTGAACAATATAAGGAACTGTAACAGGGTACTAGGCAGCTGAGGCTTAATGAACACCAAAGAGTGTGTTAGGATTTTATCAGTGCAGGGACACTGGGAGATGAAGGCTAATACTCATAGATGGTAGGGTTTGGCTAACTGTGAAATATTTTTCTGGGAAATGCCATGTTCAAGAATTTTGCTACCAAATTGACTTTTCTGAAATGTAACATAGGTAGTATCCATTTTTTCCAAATTTTTCCCCGTCTGATTAAGTTTAACGAGTCCAGACAAGTAAACTCGATGAATTTTTCATGTTTATAGAGTCTAAAAAATATCATAAAAGAAAAATCCATGCCCCGTCTGATTAGTTTTAACGAGTCCAGACGAGTAAACTCGGTCAATTTTTCATGTTTAGAGAGTCTGAAAAATATTGTAAAAGACGACTCCATTGAGATACCTTTGTCATGTCTTGATAACTAGGCATGGGAAAGGGAGAATAGTAAGCCTGAAATAGTTCATTTTCCATAAGTTAGTCCAACGAAGCTGGAAATGTGATAAATCTATGTTCGATGGATGTCTACCTCATTTTGTTATGAGTACGAGGAGACAGAGTAAACTCAGTACTCTTTGTGAAATTTTAACGAGTCCAACAAAGAAAAACTCGGTGCCCTCCATGGAATTTTAACGAGTCATGCAGATAAAACTCGATTACCTCTGTGAAATTTTAACGAGTCATGCGGAGAAAACTCGGTTACTTTTTCAGTTTAAAGAGCTTTGAAAAAGAGGAAAGGAATGGCTCCTTACTCTCTGTCGTGGTAGTTTAACGAGCCCGAGAAAGTCAACTTGGGGTTTTTTTAGTTTTATGAGTGAGAAAAAGGTTCCTAAAAAGAAAGCTCAGTACTTCTTCATATTTTTAATGAGTCTGAAGAAGAGAACTCTAGATTTTTAGGATTAACGAGCAAGAAAAAATACCATAAAAAAGAATGCTCGATATCAACTTCATATAAATTTAATGAGTATGAAGAAGGGAACTAGAGATTTTTCGAATTAATGAGAAAGAAAAATATCGTAAAAAGAATGCTTGAATAAACATGAGTATGTCTGCATATGAATCTTGATCACTTATCAGAACATGAGTACCAAATCCCAAAATTTGCGACACATGCATAGCAAGAATTCATTAATTTTTCCGACTAGCTTAAGAGAGCCATGCCTCAAAATTGGCTATAAGAAGGTTGGAAGACCTTCATTTTCACTGTTTTGAGTATTGTGAAGGAGCTTTGGGGTGAAAAGGGGTGAAATCTTCAGCTGACGATTACGGTCAATCCGGGCAATAGTTTTCCTTCCCGTGACATCCAAGTAAGAGCTAAAACATCTTGCTATCATTTAATTATCTTTTTGTTACTTTTTCCTGGTTCAAATGAGAAAATTGTGAGGCCCTAAAAAATGCTTGCACCTAACGCGGGCAATTAGTGTTACAGATGCATTAAACGCATAACCCATGAAGGGATGCTATGTTATCATGCTCTTTTTTACACTAGGGCCAACGTTAGGCACACCGTGTTTTTTAGCAACTCGTTTTTTACTGTTTTGAAGTGGTCCAGGCAAGTTTTGATCAGTTGAAAATGTTGCATTTGCGGGTATTCAGCTGTTAAGCATGAGTATCTGGCGAGAGAGAGAACATGAAAGGGAAGAGCAAGAGATGGTGATGGATGCTGCAAGCTTGATGGCTCTCCGCAGATGTGGATGGCTAAAATATGCCCTCTTAGAACTGATGAGGGGTCAAGAGGACCTCCTGAGTTGGCTAATCCAGGAATGGGACGAATGGCACCATGTCTTTCAGATTGGGGACAATGAGCTCTCAATCGAAAAGGATGATGTTTACTTTTTGATCAGCCTATCATGCCATGGGCCGAGGCCCAAATTGACGGGGTCCATAGCTGACCCACGTTCCACTACTGATCTAATTTATGCACATTGCATACATGACACTCAGGCTATAAGCAACCGGGTACCGAATGCGCAGGTGGCTTTGAGACCATTTAGGTCTATCTTATGGATGATTGTTCACTTGGCAGGTGCCAACAGTCAACATGTGGCCACCAAGGCTCAGGTGCTCCTAGCCTTGGACTGTATGCAGCCTCAGGTTTTTGATTAGTGTGACGGAGTTGTCCGTCAGGTCCGAGCAGAGCTTACTGCATGTAAGACCTGTACCCAGAGAGAGTTTGGGTATGGTACACTGATTGTATCTTTCATACTAGAGCAGGTACCACTGATGAGGCCCAAGATCGTTACAGCGCCATTGGGCCCATACGAGCCGAGGCAAGCTCGGTGCGTAGCCTTGCCTCCACGGACTGGAGAGTGTCTCGTCCGCCACTATTTTGATGATGGATTTTTTCATTGGTTAAACTCCCAGATTATTATGATTGGGGATTATCCCTATGCAGGGATGAACTTCACCGACGATATGGAGTTATTATTGCTTCCTGGCACCCAGTGGGGGCTCCATGGTAAGAAGGAAATGATCAGTGTATTTCATGGAAGTACTTTGTTTTTTGTCTTTTGAATGTTTATGCAATTTTTTTATTGAAATAGGGTGAAAATTATGTTTTGACATGAAGCGTTTGTTTTCTTGACACAGATGTGGCACCTATCCTGCCAGTTGGGGCCCCTCGCTATGCACAGCAAGGACTGCAGCTACCCAGGGCTGGCACACCAACAGAGGATGCAGAAGCCACCGAGGATGATGATGCACAGGTTTTACATGAACTCTCCAGAAACCTGGAGGGTTCGAGTATGGGAATACCACCCCTTCCTATGCGGGAGGTTCCAGTTCGTTTGCAGCAGCATACCATAGTTGTGCCGGAGAGATACTTGGTGCCTCTGAGGAGGATAGCTAGAGCAATTGTATGCTACCATGATCATCAGGCCTAGCTGGTGGAGCGGATGTATTAGTGTCAGAGCGTGGCTTAGTGTAGCCAATTTTTTGTAAAACACCCAAGTTTTGGAAGATTTTTTTATGTGACTATTGTACTGGACATGACATATATATATATATATATACATACATACATAATTTTTGGTGGTTTTGTGTTTTTTAATTTTTTATGTATTTTTCAATGGGATGAAAATATAATCATGTATAAATATTTTATAATAAATGTAACAAAATCCAATCTAATACATAGTTTGCCAAAGAATCGGCTAATGCACTAAATTCTCTAGGAACGTGCTCAAATGTAATTGTTTGAAATTGATGTTCTAAAAGTCTCACCCTTAAAAAATAATGTAACAAGACTGGATGACGAACACGGTAATGATTGTTTAACTGCATAATGACGAGTTGGGAGTCTAACCTGACCACTAAATTGGAGATGTCAGGAGATGTCACTTCTGTGAGGAGTTGGATCACTAACATGTACTCGGCAACATTATTGGTGGAGCTACCCAGGAAGATTCCCCCAGAACCAAGAAGGTCCGACTTAGGAGTGTAGAGAACCCAAGCAGCTGAAGCAATGCATCTAGTGTGACGACTAGCGCCATCCACATATTCGACGTATGATAAGGAGGGTGACGGCATCTGTGTGAAAGAAAAATATTATTCATGAGAAAAAACACCTCGAAAACCAAAAAATATCCAGAAACATCAAAACAATAGGCAAAACTTATATACATAAAATTACAAAGCATATGCTTAGTGCGAAACTAGGAAAAATACTTCTTTAGATAGAGCCCGTTGCGGGGCTCTGCGAGTGGAATTCCATTACAGTCTTGAAGTTCGTAAGCCCCTTTTGAGAGGACTTTACTGACGATGTAAGGACCAATCCATAATGGTTGGAGTGTTCCTGCCCCCAAGAGGTCATGTTTTTTATCATAGAGTAGAACAAGATCGCCCTCCTGGAAAGAACGAGGCTTGACAGATTTGTCGTACTGAGCTTTGTCCATTTTCTGAAGTGGGATTGCAGGTGACCAAGTCAATTCCCCATTTAGTGAAAGGACCAATGGAGATAACTGGATGAAGGGAGGCAAGATGTGCGCACATTTTCTTTGTGAAAATTTGACACAGATGGCACTTTTGGACCGCTGCAATGCAGTATTTAAACAAAGTGGGCCAATAGTACCCTGCACGCAAGATTTTTTGGGTAGTAGCTATGCCAAAAATATGACCACTGCATGCCCCCGTGTGGCAGTCATTCAAAACGTGTTCCGCTTCATCGAAAGTGAGACAATGTTGGAGAATAGTATCAACAACACGACGATATAGTGTATCATTTAGCATGAGGTAGTGCTTTTCTTGGTGGCGGATATGACGACGGTCGTCAAACGTGAGATTTGGGTGGAAGCGTTGGGTTTTTAGGTAGACAAAAATGTCTCCATACCATGGGTTCGAAGAATCGACCAAGTATACAGATTCATCGGGAAATGGATCATGAGCTACTTCTCCTCGGTCGATTTAGGGAAGATCTGATAATAATTCGACGAAGATGAGGGATTTCTTTGCTTTGGCAGCTGTGAAGACCAAATCAAATTGCTGGAGGATTATGATCCATTTGGAAAATTTTCCTCCAATAATTTGTCTAGAAAATATATGTCGCATGGGGTTCTCCAAAGCAATAACCGTAGTCTGTCGCAACAATATATAGTGTCAAAGTTGTGTGACAGCAAAAAATACCGCCAGAGAAAGTTTCTCCACATGTGAATAACGTAATTTAGGTCCGATTAGACCTTTGGATAAATATTAAATCACATGTTCACTGTCGTCACTGTGAACTTGAACTAGAACCATTCCAAGTGAGGATGGTGAGGCTTCCAGGTAGAGGAGAAACTCACGTGAGTAGTCGGGGGCACTAAGGAGTGGGGCTAAAACAAGTGCATGTTTTAAAGTGTCAAATGACCATTGAGCTTCTTCATCCCATAAGTATAGTGTTCCTTTCTTCAATAATCGCATTAATCCTTTCGTCATCTCGGCATAGTTAATGATGAATCGACGTAAAAAGTTTGCCTTCCTTTGCAAACATTGGAGTTAAAGGATGGATTGTGGTGCTAGCAATTCAAAAATCGCCTTAACCTTATCGGGATCAACCCTAATCCCGTGCTTGGAGAAAATGAAACCTAATAGATGTCCGGACTCGACCATAATTACACACTTATGAGGATTCAAATGTATATTGTAGAATCTACACCTAGCAAAAATTTCTTTTAGATGAGCGAGGTGATCAGGTCGTTTCTTGGAATGGGCCGGAAGGTCATCCAAGTAAGCCTATACAATATGTTGAATTTCATGAAAAGAGTAATCCATATCCTGTTAAAAATTTTCTCCAGCATTCTTCAGTCCGAATGGGAGCTTTCGATACGCAAATGTGCCCCAAGGACAGATGAAGTTAGTTTTATGCTTGTTTTATTTTTTAATTGAAATCTACTTATAGCCCTAGAATCCATCCATGAAGGAAAAATATTCGCATCTGACACAATCGTCGAGAATCTGATCAATGAATGGTGTAGGATAATTATCTTTGGGACAAGCGACGTTCAGATTGCAATAGTCAACACAAACTCGAATGGTGCCTTGTTTTTTATCCACGAGAACTGGATTGGACACCCATTCTGTCAAGGGAATGGGATAGATGAAACCAGCGTTTAAAATTTTTTCTACCTCAATCTTGATGGCGGCTGCTTTGCACAGGTGGACAGGTCTGAGTCGTTGCCGAATTGGTTTGGCATTGTCATAAATCTTGATTTCATGCAAGACTATAGATGGATATATGTCAGGAATTTCATCATAAGACCAAGCAAACAGATCCTGGAATTCCTTGAAAAGGGATGTGAAACATGCAATTTCCTCAGGATTGCAATTGACTCTAATATAAATATTTTCCATGATACCCATTTTGACTGAGATATCGATGAGCATTGTCTTAGAAAGATTTCCCATGTTCCCTTCCAAATTGATAATTTGAACAGTCGTGTAAGTGGAGGGAACCATCTCAGGTGGGTCAAAGGATGGGATTTCAGTTTTTAACACGTCCGAGTCAATAATCGAAGTGCGATGGTGAAACTCTCCCCAAGGTCGTTCTTCTAGAGACATGATCTCTCAAATAGCTTCATCTGTAGGCAAGACTTCATTGAGGAGATCTTTAGAGAGAACTATGATGGGTGGGAGGTTTGTACCTTCAGTCGAAACCATAGTAGTGGAGGGTTCAGATATGATTTGGATGGCTTGGTAAGCCAACTCGACCGGTGAGAGCGGCATCTGATCTCCGTAGGAATCAATGTCTAAATGTGTCAGGATGATCCATGGGTCGATAGAGCCATCCAAAGTGGTGGATATCATTACAACCGTGTTTGGGATATGTGGCAGTGGGAGAGGAAAACAACCCAGTAGGGAAGATGCCTTCAGAAGACCGGTACCGATACTGACGTAAGAGTCACAAAAGCCTCTTATTAGGGGTACATTGCTACTTGGTAACATGGCATAATCATGGGTGCAGAAGGATAGCTGATCCACTATGAATATTTTCCCATCCAATGGAAATATGATGAGTCAGAAGACCGAAGACACAATGGTAGTCATGGCATCAGACCAACTGCGACCAAGCAATAGATTATAGTCTAGATGGCGCTCTACAACTTCAACATCCACGTTTACTGTTTTCCCACCCAGAGTGATGGGAAAGATAGAAAGGTATCCTTTTGGGAGGAACATGTGGCCATCGAAAGCTTTGAGGGAATTTGATGGCAGTGTTAAGGTAGGAGAACCTAAATTGAGCCAGCAAGCTTATGACATAACGCAAGTCAAAGCACCTTCATCTATGATAGTGCGATGGATTGGTCTCCCTTTTGACACAACCTGCACCTAGAATGCGAGTTGGTGTGAGAGGCGAGGTTTATATTTTTCCATATAAAATATAGCTAGCATGGAATCTTGGGGGTCTATTCCACCAATGGCCGAAAGAGAGGCTTTCCTTTGTGCTGGACAAGTTTGTAATACTTTGAGAGTAGACATAGTTGACGGTGCCTGTGCCAAATCTTCTACAATGTTGTAGTTTTGGGCTGCATGTGCAGAGGTGTTATGAGTCCTGTGTCGAAGTGTCCCCATGGGGGGATGAATCACGGGGTCAGAAGTAGGTCGTTCGATATGAAAAACGTTGGGCGGTGGTGGGTTTGAACTAGTACCAGGTTCTTGAGCATCTATGGTAGGATTTCCATAAATCTTGGCTCATGTTTGAAGTTCAACACTCTCAATGCCATAAATGGAAGATCGTCCTTTGCCGGAAGGGTGTGAACCACCATTTCCCCATTGTAGGGGGTGTGGTGGGTTGTCAACCAAGTGTTGATGTTGTTGCTGTTGGTTAGGGAAAGGATTATGAAGAACGGAAGGTGTTCGCCCAGAATCCTTGTTGGCAATAAAATCGGTGCATTCCTACAGTTGAGGACATTTGTATGGCAAGTGGTCCTCCACACATATCTTGTAAGGAAATTTCATGGGTTTATCCTTCCCTTTGTCATTTTTGGAAAAAATTTTCTAATTATGGTTATTCTGATTGTCTGACTGCTCTTCCGAAGAAAATTTCTTTTTCTTTTTCTTCTTATTTTTCCCACTAGGTTTTTGTGAAGTTTGCACAAAATTTACCTCAGTGGTAGGAAGAGTAGTCGTTTGGTGAGGGGCGGTGGTAGCCAAAGATGGCTGGGCGGCTTGCCCCTGAGACTGTTTTTTGGCTACACCAGATATCGTGCCAACGAGACCGTCGGCATGAGCTCCGGTTTTCTGAGTAGCCGGAGGATTTGAGTTACCACGGGAATTAGGGAGAAAATCATATAGTGTGCCAGATTGTGAATAGATTAAATCCAAATGCTGGGCATGACGAATGCATTGATCTTCTGTAACCGCACCGGAAAGGCCAATGTCTTTAGAGATGTGGGGTAAGAGAGGCTTACAAAACCAATTGGCTAAGAGATGATCTGGGATTAGCGCTTTGACTAGCTTCCTCCTACATCTCCATTCATGAATGTGATCGGAGATGTGGGTGGCGGTGTCTTCGCAAAACAAGGTTAAAAGTTCCATTCCGGTTTCAAATCTGATTGATAATTGGAAGTTCTTTAGAAGCTCCATCGCTAAAGCACCAAAAGTGTTGATGGCGGCACGTGGTAATTCAATATACCACTTGGCGGCATTGCTTGTAAGGGTGCAGGGAAACAGTCGAAGCCGGACACTATCATCCACCATGGAATTGGATATAGACCATAGATGAAAGGTAGTGATGTGTGCGGTTGGGTCGTCCCCTTGTTTCCTGTCAAACTTTGGGATGTCAAAAGGAATCTTGTGCGGTATTGGAGGCCAGAGCGGGTTGTGATTGATGGGATCATTAGTAAGTTTATGGATATTGGGGATGTTCAGAGTTGACAAAAATGGAAATTGTGGATTTTCCCCCGAATCTAACCAAGGAAGTATGGGCTGACTATTTAGACCATAGGGTCCACCCATCAATGTGTTACCAGGAGGATAAGTAGGACTTTGATAAAAATTTCTTATAGGTGGAGGGGTAGGGACATATGGTTGTTGTCCATAGGAAATATTGTATTGCGGGGTGAATGGTTGGTTGCCCCCAGTATAAAAGTGCCCTCCCATTCCATATGGAGGTTGAGGTGGGTTAGTCCAAATGGATACAATAGAGTTTCCCGGAGGTATGCTACTACTTGCATAGTTCGGCAATGGCATAGACCCTACACCTATATTTGAACCACTTAAGGGAATAATATTGACAATAGGTTGTCCCATTTGTCCTAAGGATTGTAGGGGAAGTCAAATGTTCCCTACTACCTGTGTGCTGGTGACACTGGCCCCTGGTATAGTGGCCAAGGGGTTTTAACTCAGCAAAGGGTTCCAACCGAAAGGGTTTCTAAAAGGAACCGAAGTAGTCACACTCATGGGAGGAGCAACCGTGGGTCCCATCATGGTCACGGTAGGAGTAGATCTCTAAGGATTCAGTGAGCTACTGATAGTTGTGATGACCGTAGGATTTGGATTAGGTATATGTTGACTACTGGGGTTACCAAGTGATGGCATAGAACTGACCATCGACAGGGAGGATGGTGGTGAACCTGGGATGGTTGCCATTGGCATCGACCCTATGGATGTTGGTGGTGAAATGGATGTTTTTGCGGCCGAAGACATATCTTGGCGTGGTGGAATCTGAACTATCACAGGCCCAACAGATTAGTGAGTGGAGGATTGTAATGAGGTATAACCCCTTCCATGAAAGGGTCCTCTAGAAATTCCGTATGATATGAGGCTATGTGAAAATCAGGATTAGTCAATGGAGACTGCTCTTTTGCAGAAGGCACAGGTTCACCAAGGTTCAGTTCTTCCTCAATAGTTAGAGGAGGTAGACCTTGCTGTCATCGAGACAGATGGTGTGGGTCGGATGACGCCATGGTGACCTATTTAGTTTTTAACCAATTTTAATAAATTGTGCTATCTTATAAAGTCTCAATGACAGTAACCATACACCTAAAAAAGAAAAAAGGACTCTCTAAAGTCAATCAGCAAGTAGCCAGAATTGGGTGCCCTGTCTGAGTACTACCGTTTGCTAGTGATGAAATCTAGTATCACAATAGTATACAGAGAGGGTTGGTCAAAAGTATAGTTACGGTCACTCTAGAGCTTCGCTCGAACCTTATATGATAGGTGTAAGCACTCTTGTGAAGACGAGTACCCTCCTAATGACCAAAGACAGAGTGGGTCCATCTATTTCAGGTACCAGGACAGCCCGTCCCAGTCACCTTGTGTAAGTCCCTATAAATTATGGCCACTAAAGATACCTCAAATCAAAGACATCATTAGGGGGGTCCACGGTCAAGGACAACATGCTATATGGGTTGAATACCTAGATACTCGATCTAGTTTCGACATCCCCAAAGGGAACCCCAATATATAACACACCCACCGGATGCATTCGAAGGCAGGCTACCTTCTTGTGCACCCAAGTGTTGTCTCGCGCTAAGCTTCGGTAAAAGAACGGTTCCGATAATATGAGTGCAGTAGGATTTCACTCTTTAATGACTCTAGTTTCAAGTTTTGAGATCTTGGGTGATTTTCTCACTTTTCCTAACCCAAGATCCTAGCCTAAACTACTGTTTGTGTGAGCTCAAAAAAGAGTAATGCGATTGATTTTATTATCACTTGATTCTTAGTGTGCTTGATTATTAGTCTTGCAGAGGGGAAGTGGACGTATGAAATGTAATGAGACTCTGACTCAAGAAACCATGCAAAACATGCTCTAAATATTCAATTCGATGAAGAGTATTTCTACAAGGAGAGGTTTCTTTTCAACATCCATTCACTAATATTCAAATAGCACAGTTCAAATTTTAAAGATTCAGAATTCTATCTACCTCTTCTTAATAGTCTATGAACTAAATTTTTTAGAATAAACTCAGCTAGATGCAGGAAAACTAAAAAAAAAAAAAAATCTTCTCTAAAAATTAAATGCTTTTAACACTAACTTTTCAAACAAGAGAAAACAAACAGAAATTCCAGCTTAGTAAACAAGCACAGGGATTCAGTCAAGGAGAGATATTGATGGCCAAAAAACTCTGCAACAGAAACATAATCATAGCAGTGAACAACAAAATTTGGCTGAGTAACGCACTGTCTCTGGGTAAAGACAACATTAATTGAGAGACTAACGCACTGTATTTAAGCAGAGTCAGCGTTATAACACACTGGAAAACACACAGAGGTAGCGTTAGCTAGGGTAAAGTTCTTCAAATGGTCAAACAGAAACAGGATTGAACTCTGCGAGATTTTGAAATGTCTACTGGGCATAAATACTAGTCGGAAGGGTCTGTGAACAGAGGAAAGAAGAAAGGAGGAAAGAAATATTCGGAAACTATGGGGAAACTCCCCAGCGGAGTTGCCAATTCTACTGTAGGGTAAAATTCTTCGGTTTTTGGTTATCTTATATCCCTCTCAGGGCTTTCTGGTTCTTGAGGCAGACAGTAAGATTAACTGTATAGTTCACAAAGATGGCATATGCATGTTCATAGTAACTTAAAACCACTTGATAGAAAAATATATAATATTACCTCTTTAATGATCTTGGAGTCCTTTGGAGAGCACTAGGCATCGAAGCAGCGGTTCTCCTTCACTGGCTCCAAATATTGGTCCTGGAATCAATTAAAGCACCTGTGTAATTTCTAACATAACATACATTTCCTATCAATTAAGCCAATATATAATAAACATTTAATTTGTGCACATCTAAGGCATTCATCTCATGTTATATAAGTGATTAAATAATAAATACAATATCAATGCATAGAATGGACAAAACAGATACAGTTATATTGATTTATATAAAGGAGGGTTACAACTGTCGGTTACACCAAGCCCTCCTCAGCCTTCCAATCTCTCTATCTCTCAAAGTGGTGATGTCTTGATCAACAAGTTCTCAATGAACCCCTTTGACCTTTGACCTTCACACTACAACAATGATATTTACTTCACAAGTATTCAAAAACTTTGACAATCCTTCGACCTTGAACCAAGAGTTTTCAACACCATTTTATAGGAGATGGAGAGAGCAATCATTGCCCTTCTCTTTCCACCAGTTCTAAATAGAAAAAACCAAGATGTTTCTCCAACATCCATGCTTTTGCCTTCTTTGAGAGTTCAGTTGTTTATGGAAATTCCCAATAAGAGATTAGTTCTTTTCAATTTTCCTTTTTGTACTAACTCTCTTGTGAGAAAAAGCTGGAGATTCAAATCATTCTCCATGGGTTTTTCCCATTTCAAACTTAAAACATGGGTAACGCTTCCCTCTAGCGTAAACAGAGTGTTTCCCTAGCCACTAACGCGGCCTATTCACTGATCAACTACGTTATAACACTCTTGTGTTGTTATAGAGAGGTGTTACCTTGGAAGAAATAGGTTTAATTTAGGTCTTTGTATTCCTTCCATATTTGTCTTCTCCTCTGAGCTGATGAGGAGGTATTTTGACCTGTAACACCAGAAGGACCCCAAAATTAACTGAAAGGGAGACCGATGTCTGGATTACCCTGGAAGTCCATCCCCACATACGGGTATGGTAAGGACATCTGTGGGTTGGCCTCAAACCAGGCCTCTATTGTTTCATTCCAATAACGACCCACCATGCCACCATCGCCACACGACATCACTGGAGCCCACCTCCTCATGCATGGCTCTCGCGGCCCCCCAATAGGCACTGCCACAATGGGCCTCAGTAGCACAACCCTCTCATATATAATGTTGCATATGATTCTAACGTACACAAATGACTTGGATCCATGTTGTACCCTGTTCAGTTGTGACACCATACCATCAAAACAAAAGTGGGCGAAATCAAAAAAATTCCCTCCCCTCAAATGGAGTAAAACTCCCACCTATGGGACCAATTCCTAATGTGGAGAAAATGACCCCGCCAATCGTACAATAATATCCACAGCACACCATTCACCCACATCTATGACTGATGCAATATTGATGCACCCCTCAGGAAGAGGTGCACCATCACAATGCCACCTCATTAATCTGTTTAGGTTCACTCTCCTAGTAAGGAGTGGATACCTCAGAGCCTCACCTTGAGGCAGTAACCCTTTCACGAAGTACATATCTCACTCCAGATGTATAATCAAGTTCGTCCCCCTCAATATGAACGTATTGCGCCTCCTGTGCCAATGTTGTATAATATAATGTAACAGTCGGTCCTGAGACTAAAGGAGCTCGTTTTCAACAAACTTCAGAGGGCCCCATGCGGCCAACTAACGGCGCACCCCAGCATCAGCAGCTAGAGTGATCTAGATCTTGGGCCAGTCTTGATCTCTCCACACCAACCTACCAAGGAACACAAGCACCCATCAGTACAGAGAAAAACATCAAAACAACAAAAAAACCCAAGTTTTTATGTCACCCTACCGTTTGTGTGCCTGTCTCTCAGATAGGGGTGCCCTTGCACCCCTGTTTTCTTCATAGGCATGCCCTTGTGTGCAAAAAGGAGGGAACATCGCACCCGCACACTTCTGTCCCTTAGAAATGCGCATAAGGGGGGTGCCTCTTTGCCTATATCGCCCACGCAGTCTAGGGAAAAAATTCCCTTTGAGGCTGTACAAACCCAATTTGTACTGCCCTCAGCACTATAAAACTGAAAAAATTGAAATGCAGGACGTCATGAAAGTTACCTCGGCATAATATCGCTAATCCTTGGTACACAGGCTAACCACAATGGCAAAAAAGGCTCTGGAATCACCTCTGATCTCCCAAAAATCAGCAAGTACAAATGAATAGGATTAGGGCCATAATCCCATATTTATCACCCTTTTCCAAAAATTTGAAGGTCCATAACAGGAGATCAGAAGGTCCATTCTGCAAACCCTAAGTTGCACCATCATCAGTATGCCATGATGAATGAAAGCGATGCCACACATTCACTTTCCAGAAAAAATAATTTTTCAGCACCGGCAAGTATGCACCCTCCCATCGTCCTTTCTAAAGTTCATGTCTTTCAATAATATTTGATGAAAAGAAGATGCTTTCACTTGAGGTAGTTGTTGTTTGCAGGAAGAGCCCACAAACCATTCACAACACCATCCACTAAAAGTTCCAGAGAAGGTATCATCCTACCCCCAGCATGATAGAGTCCTAGAAAACTCTACATACCCTGACATAATTTCTCCATCAAAAATAAACCATAGGGTCCTCATACCTGACCATGTTTATCATCACCTCATCCTACATATGATAAATTTCATTTTTGGTTGGTAGAGCCTCCCCTCCATGGCGCTCGTCACCCAAAGTAGACCATGTATCACCGCACAAGTGACGCCGTGGCCATACCATTTTAGTCCAGGAAGCACCTCATGCCCATCCATCTATGATGCATAAGGTCAAGTTTTCCATTCAAACTCAAAACCCCCTTCTCAGACGATCAGGTTGTACAAGAATATTGAAAGTGCACCTCCGTGCATAGCATTTGGCCCACCATACCTCCATCAACATAATCCCATCTGTGACATTTTCTGCTTCATCAACCCCGCACATGAGACCAACCAATGGGACCCCTACCCCCAGCAAAACACCATCCTCACACCTTTAGTCAGCGACCCCCTTTTCATGTTTTGGGGTACCTGTCTCTATGTTTTGTACAAACTAAACCTCATTATTTTATTCTTTTGGTAAGTGTACGAAGACCGCAAAGGATGCCCTTCGCCACTTCGCCCTCATATTTCACCTTTTCTCCCATGGCAACAGTCCCTCATTCCCCTTGGTCGAAGTATTTCACCCCCCATGCATGCACCATCATGAAATTCATAGCTGGTTCACACCCACCTTGGAAGTCCTACCGACTTCAGAGATTTTTCCTTCAGAAATACCTATG
Source organism: Pinus albicaulis (assembly GCA_034641835.2). Classification (NCBI taxonomy): domain Eukaryota; kingdom Viridiplantae; phylum Streptophyta; class Pinopsida; order Pinales; family Pinaceae; genus Pinus; species Pinus albicaulis. Next base: position 1,150,092,031 of record CM076583.1, read on the forward strand.
ACTGCCGCCAAGTTGCTAAAGTATACTTCTAACTCGGGCCACTGAATCCCCATAATCCATTTTTAGTCACCTCTCACCAACATGCCTATGTTAAACCCATCACATCTAGGTCCTTGACCCCTCAGGTCAGTGACCCATGGTCCTGTTAAGGCTTCCTTTTGGTCGACCTCAACACGTGTTTTCCAAAAATGAAGCGGTGCCTTGAATTACCCCTCCCCATGCAAAGGGGTATCCTCAGGTGGCACTATGGGAGACATCATTGTCCACAAATTTCATCAATCCTCATGACATTTGAAAATATTAGAAGCTTTCATGTCACGATGGTATCGTACCTTACAACCATTGCACTTTGATCATATCCATTGAAGACATGTGCCTCCATAAGCGTCTGTGACAACAACGCTTACACAGGAAGGTCCCAACCAATACATATGCATACATTGTGCAGTGATATGCCATACCAAGATTACACATACGGGTACCACTTTCCACCTATCTTCAAAGGAAAAATGCCCCTGAGGGCATCAGTAATAATCATCAACAACCACCAGCATCACTACCACAGTAGTGGCATAGACAGCACATGTATCCGTCAATTTTGTTTAACTATCCATAGCATCACAAGCATGGGACATGGATGCCTTGTTAAAATTTTGTATATATGTTGTATATTTTGTTTGCTTGCAGGGGGTCCATTGGGCCATGGTTATCTCGGAAATGATGCAAGGTGTTGTCAATTTCAAGATTCACACAAGTCTCTCTCTCTCTCTCTCTCTCTCTCTCTCTCTCTCTCTCTCTCTCTCTCTGCATACAATACAGAAAAGAAACTATAATGTATTTCGGCTATAAAGTTGTTCCTAGACCTCACACATTAGGGGGAAAATGTTAACACTGGAAAATCTTATAGCAGAGGATGACATCAATTAATGTCAAGCCTAAGGATTTACAGGGAATGAACGCATTATGGAATCAAGAAGTATTTAAAATCTCTCAAGTTTTGAGAAAATCAGATTTGAACTAGTCATAAATGCTGAATTGTGCACTTTATCCTTCGAGAAGAGCGCCTTCTGTGCGCATTTTTTCCCGATAAGCATGCATTACTGGAAATAGAAAAATGTCACTTTTCGGGACCACAACAAGAAAAGGATAGTTACTCCTTATATGAAAGCCACTTAAGGACAGCCACCAGTGCCTTCTTAGACACTATGTGAGCACACAATGGAATCATACCTCTCCCTTGGGTCACTATCCATCATGTACCAAGGGAGGGAAGGAGAATTTGAAACTCACCTATATAAAGCCACCAGGAGATGAAGAAATGGTGATCACATTGTTATGCTGGCCAAAGTTTCCCAAGCAACACCAGCAGTGTGTGACCTGGAGCTGGAGCTAAAGAGGACTCAATCATTGGCCACCCAACACCCTAGTCCGCCACAGCAGAGAGAGAGAGGGAGGCTGCATCAGAGGCAGAGCTTGAAAGGCAACATCCTTGCATCAGGACCTACAACCATTTCCTAGGGTCCCTTTGGCAAGTGGGTAAAATTTCTTCTCCATTTCAAATGTTTAATAAGAAGATGCCATCGAGCCATCAATTGCATTATTATCGTTTGGAATCTCTTTATAGCTTCTGTATAATTGTGTTTTAGTTTTATTTTAACCATAACATACTTTAGCATATTATTTTTCATTAAATGTTATTCTTTTGAGCTCCCCCACTTTCTGCCTATTACCAATAGTTTAAAGAGTAGACCACACTCTTTAAGTTGGTGTGATTTCGTACACTCGTGCGAAAAATCCACCACAACTATCATTAATCATACACCAAATAGTTAGGTTGTAGGGAATTGGAATAGGTGAGTTGAGAGTTAACTCTCCCAGGCCACCCAAACTATTAAACATAGAAAGATTATTAATGAGCGAAATCCAATTCCGTTAAGTGGATCGGGAAATCTCTACCTCTAGAGAGTTAAGTGCGAGGGAGATTGAAGGAAGAGAAGAGAGATACCCCCTCTCCTATTTTTTGAATCTAGACCTAAGATCGTTCTACCCAGCTGCCGATACGGATTGGTCCCCTTAGTTACCTCTCCTAGGGACCACACAGGTTACTGCGGGGGGACATACCCGTGGTACTTGAGATAGACGTTGCATCACTTTCATCGGTACTTCTAGAGGATGCCCTTGTGAAACTCAGGGACTTGCACACGCAAAGGTTGTTGTCAGGAGGTCACCGTAACTATTTTTGTTACCTTCTCTAGTAGGCCTATGGCATAATTACTCCAGACTATTTTTGGAAGATTGTATTATTTCTCTTTCTTGTATTTTGGTGTCCGGTCCTCATCACCCAGAGCTGAAATACCTGAAGGCCGCTGATTGACTACATCTTAGGAATGTTTTAGAGTGTGATCTTTGCTCCTAGATTTCTTAGCTTATTATATTTTTTGAGTCTAAAATTAATCTCTTAAAGTGGTTAACTGGTCGCCTCATTGATCGAGGAGGATTTGTGGCCTTTCTCTTGCGAGTGTCAAGCCCTCTTCAAGAAGGCACAGGAGTAATTTAGTGGGTGATTTTTACTCAGTGTTTTTGAACGCATTGGAGAGTGATCCTCCATCTGGGCTTGTTGTTTTTGTGAGTGGTCCTGGTGTTAGTGTTAGTTTAGAGAGGAGTGCTCCATTCATTTCTAGAGTATTGCTTCCAGCAGAATAAGTTGAAGTTGAAGAAGTTCCTCAGCCTACTGAGTCTCTTCTATCTCCTCTTCCTCCTAGTTTTCCTTACGTCCTTTTGTACATCGGGACTGAGTCTCAGAGACCGGCTAGTCCTTTTCTATCATATCCCTTTCTCTCGATGGCCACAACTGGGAACATAGCTTCAGATATGAGCACTGAAAGTGTTCATACTCCTCTTTTAGTTGAAGGAGGTGTAATTATTACTATATCGATAATCACTTCTAGTGTTTCTATTCTTGGCTCTACTTCTATCCCATCTTCAAGTGGAAATATTCAGGCATATGCTTCTCAATCTGGCCCCTTTTCTTTTGGAATGCCCTCTAATGGAATTCCTTCTATCTCCTTCTCTATTTTCTCAGTTGTTTCTGCGCCTATACATTCTATGGCTAGTGGATCAGCTTCATTTCAAGGGTTCCCCCTTGAAAGTGGGCATATCCCTCATTCAAACCCTTACTTAGGATCCTTTCCCTTCACCTCTTAGAATCAAGGGTTGAATCCTTTTTCTGGAGGTCAAGGCTCTAATTTTTTTTGGTACGGAACCTTGCTTTTACAGCATTGGGAGCTGGGAGTCATTTTTTCACTGGTCAGCAAGGGAATGTTGCTTTCACTTCAGTGGGTGCTTCTTAGGATTTTTCTCCATTTCAAAATGCCTAGAACCCCTACCAAGGGGTTTCTTCTTCATTCAATACCTCGGTTGGAGGGAATGTCCCTGTTTATAGTAACCCTATGTTGGGAGGGGGTCCTTCTCTGAATGCTGGGTCACAAGGCTTTTCTTATGGCTCAGAATTTTCTACAAACAACATCTGGCAACCTGGTGCCTCAATAAATCCAGGATATTCTTTTCAGAATGTGGGGAATTCTTCTTATGGGGGATGGAATTCCCAGTCTCCTCTGTGCTTACTATTTTTGGCAGTGTTAAACTTGCCAGATCTATCGAAATTGACTAATGATCCTATTCGGTATAGTCCGAGTTGGCCTCCAGTCCCCACCAAACTACCCTCAAACATTCCAAATTTTTAAGGGAAGACTGGTGAGGATTCGGTAGATCATGTCACCACTTTTCGCTTATGGTGTTCGTCAAACTCCCTTATAGATGATTCGATTCAGTTGAGAATATTTCAACGAACCTTAACTGTAAATTCACAAAAATCGTACATAGAGCTAACAAGGGGAATTTTTTATACTTTTGGTGAGTTAGCTACTATGTTCTTAAACCATTTTTAGTTGTGTTTCCGTTATGATGAAGGTACTGACCTCCTAGCCAATTTTCAGCAGGACAAAACAACTCATATTTCCTATCATATTCAGGAATGGAGAAGAAGGAAGAGGCTCATAAAAGCCAATATCCTGAATGAATTCCTTCTTAAATGGTTTTTGAAATCTTTGCAGACAAAAATCTCAAAGGATGTATTTCTTTCAGGAGTATTTTCTGAAGAGCGGGCTATTTTTAGGGCTCAGTAGCTAGAATTGATCTATTCTCAGTCTGGAGTCCTTAATAAAATATTTCCAGATGATCCTCACTCCAAGTTAGATTTAGCCAAAACTAAACCTGGTCCTCATGGTGATGGGCTTATCGGTTCGATTGATAGTGGTACGGCTAACCTATTAAATCAATTGCAACAGTTGTTTATACAATCTTCTCCTTATGGTCAGGTTGTCCCTTCAATGTCAACTCCTTCTCAACCCTGGGCAAGTAATTGTTTTCAAACTTCTAACCCCAAAGGAAATCAACAATCCGATGGGAAGAAGAAAGGACGAAATAATAAGAAAAAAGACAAGGATGGAAAGGGAATACGAAGAAATCCAACGATCATGTTGGAAAGGGTAAGAGGGATAATAAAAAGAAAGTTAAGTTTCCATGCAAGTTGTGCATTGGAGACCATGTTACGCACCTATTCCTTAAAATTTAGGATTCTCAGTGCTTGCTAGCTCAGTAGGGTTCTTCTAGTTCCCAGGTTATGCTGATAAACCCTTTTCACCAAGGACATAAACTGCTTGCTGGCGCGAATGCAAATAATGGAGCTCCCTCTGGGGCAACCAGGAAGGGGAAAATCCATCAAAGATATACATGATGAGTTCTCACATAGATATCTCTACGAGATCTCATGATTATGGAGAAGCTGAGTCTTCGAAGGCTAAGGGTGCTCCTAATAATGTTGAGCCACTCCATATAGAGAGGCATGTAGTTGATCCTATACCTCGGATGCCAAAAGGGTCTACAAAGTGTACGACGATCAATACTAATGCCAAGGCTGCCCAGAACTACTCGATTGTAGAAGATATGGCTCAAAATCCTTATACCATGTAATGTTAGAGGTACTCCAATCATGTCCTACGCAAAGTAGTGCATTGCTCACAGCCATTAGGGTTGTTGATCCAAAGAATTCTTTGATAACCACATTTGATATGTCGAATTTTAAGAGGAGACTTCCTCATCATATGGCTTTCCAGATTAACTCTACATATCATAAGTTTAATGTCTTTCGAATAGTTGTTGATGAGGGTGCTTCCAGGTGTGTGATGTCTCTTGCATGTTGTAAGGCTATTGGATCTCCTTCAGCTACTCTTCTGACCATGTTTGATGGTCATTCTCACAGGCCACATGGCATTGTTACAGTCTTACCCGTCTGTGTTGGGGGTAAAACTGTCAATATCAAAGTTGAGATAGTTGATGCAAACCTAGACTATAACCTTATGTTGGGGTGAAACTAGATCTATAAGACTATTCTCCTATAGATCCGAATGCATATATTGACTCGATGGTTCCTTTGGTGAACGATACCAAGAAACCTGTAAGAATTTAGAGATTGGAATGAATACATCCTTGATCGGTAGTTTTGAATTTTCGCCTCCTTCAGTTCATATCAATGCTATTTCATCCTCTGGGATTCCCATTCGGAAAGAGTTCTTTCAAACTCATTATTTTTTAGACCCTTGGACCTTACCTTCTCCTACCTCCACATTAGATGAAGGTCAAGTAGGTGGAATGGAATTTCCTATATCTGCAGTTGAGACTTCTTATAATTCTATTGTTGACTCTGTAGATTCCATGCCAGTTTCTCTTTCACTGGAGGAATTGGATGGAGATGTGGCTTCGGCTTAGACTCTTATTCCATATTCTAATTAGTATTTCCTTGATACTACTCTTCCATCTAAAGAGGCCATCCTCTAAGTAATGACTGGTGTATAGAGACTGTGGGATGATTTGCATCATCGATCTTATTGTTTACCAGACTTGTGAGAAGTTGAATCAAGTTTCTTTAGACTTCAATCCTTTAGTCATGTTCACCCAGTCTTGAACCTTTTAGCACCAGCACAAGTATTTGTTGAAGGGAACATGGATGTTATTTCTGCTACTACCCCAGTGAACATCTCCAGAGATCTGAACATTATTGAGAATGTCTTCATTAGAGTTAAATCTCCCCCTGAAGAAATTCAGACTTACACCAATCTCTTTCGAGAATTTCAGGATGTGTTTGCTTGGTATTATGAGGAAATGCCTGGTATAGATCCATCTATTGTCCAGCATGAGATGATTACATATGAAAACTCTAAACCTATCAGGCAGAAGCTTCATCCGGTCAAACCTAGGAAGGCAGTAGCTTCATCCGGTCAACCCTAGGAAGGCAACAACTATCAAAGCTATGGTGGAGAAGTTGCTTAAGGCGGGTTTCATATACCCCATTCCATTAACTGAGTGGGTTTCAAATCCAGTTCCCTTGGACAGGAAACAAGGAACGACCTGAGTTTGCATCGATTTCAGGGACTTGAATAAAGAATGTCCTAAGGATAATTACCCCACACCATTTATAGATCAAATCATCAATGAGCATGCGGGGAATGAGATTTTCTCCTTCATGGAAAGTTTCTCAGGATATAATCAAATCACATTCCATCTTAAATATGAACATAATACTACGTTTATTTGTCCCCGGGGTACCTTTTCTTACAAGAATATGCCTTTTCGCCTTAAAAATGTTGGAGCTACCTTTCAGCAGGCCATTTATTACACCTTCCACAACATCAAACATATTATCGAGGCATATTTGGATTATTTAGCTTCTCGTTCTCACAAGATAATTGATCATCCTTTACACCTTCATGAATTTTTTGAATGATGTTGATATTACAAAATTTGTTTGAACCCTAATAAGTGTGTTTTAGCTGTCACATCTGTTCGGTTGTTGGGATTCATCATGTCTACAAAAGGGATTCAGGTAGATCCCTTCAAGATTGAGGAAATACTTTAGTTGTCTCCCCCGTCTTCGAAACATCAATTTCAAAGTCTGCAGAGAAAAGCTAATTTCTTATGGAGATTCATTGTGAATTATGTCAATATTACAAAGGGATTTCTGAGGTTGTTGAAGAAAGGAGTTCCATTCTTTTGGGATGAATTTTCTCAACATTCATTTGATGCTTTGAAAAAATAATTGACCTCTACTCCATTACTGAGTCCACCTGATTATAGCATGTATTTCCTCTTGTATCTCGCTGTAGCGGAATCTACCATTGGTATGGTTCTGGTTTAGGAAGATGATGCTCTTTTTGAGCATGTTGTATACTACCTTAGTCGAGGCTTGGTAGGCCTTGAACTCCAGTATTCTCTGATAGAAAAAATTTCTTTGGTAGTTTTCCATGCTATTCAGCGGCTCAGACATTACATTCTCCTTCGTAAAACATATGTTTTGGCATCAGTCAATCCATTTCAATTTTTTCTTAGTAGGCGAGTGATTGGGGGAAAAAATAATCGATGTATTTTTATTTTGCAAGAATTTGATCTTGAATTTTTGTCTTCCAAGTCCAAGAAGTCATTAGTTTTTGTGGAGTTGATTTTTGAGTTGCCCTATGGAGAAGAGATTGTTTATGAAGAATAATTTCCTTATGAACATATTTTTCTCATTTCTTCACAGGATCCTTGGTATGGAGATCTCATAGTTTATCTCAGACTGCAAAATTTACCTTAGCTTTTTCGAAAGATGAGCGTTGAAATTTGCGTCAATTAGCCAAAAGCTATTTGATTATGGGTGACACTCTATATCGTCGCGAGGTCGATTTGATCCTTAGATTATGCTTAACTCTCAAAGAAGCTGAGGTTGTGTTGAATGATTTCCGAAATGGAGGTTGTGGTGGTAATTTATCTGGGCTTACTACAACCCAGAAATCTTGCATGCAGGATACTTTTGGCCTTCAATTTTCAAATATTGTATTGAAGCGATCAAAAAGTGTCATACTTGTCAGGTTTATACTTGAAATATGCATGCTTATCCAGATCCTCTCTTTCCTGTAATAAATATCGGTCTATAATATTCTATATTAGTCCTAATCTAATGGGAAAACTCATTTTTGTTTTATGTAATATCCCAAAATTGGGACTGCTAGCAAAGCAAGCCTGAAAAATGCATTTTTCAGGAATGTATGCTTCAGCACAGGAAATCAGCCCTTGGATCCCTCAGATATAATAATATAAGACCCAAATAAAAGAGGATATTAGATAAAAATCTTTCTAGGTGGCTTAAAAAGATCTCCCACACCTACTACGATTGGAAAATTTCCCAAAGAAGGGACTACAACACTATGTGACAAAACTGCTCAGAAAATAACGTAGTTCAGCCAAATATATGCAGGAGGCCAATATGTAGGCTAAATAATGTCATTTACATCAGAATATCAAGATTATATTGAAGCCCATACATCATATAATATAAAGTAGGAAACTTTACATGAAGAAATTCCCAAAATAAGAGGTTGCAACCATATGATATGACTATACAAGCTTAACAACGTTATTTTATTAGATGAAAAGAGTTGTAAGTTACACTTCATATATAGAGTAGATATATGTAAAAATAGATATATCTATATCATATTTGTACACTATAGAGTGTCCTCTTCAAAAGCCCCTTGGGATTTGTTTGTGCTCAACCTAGTCTCCTAAATTCAGTTCATTAATTGTCAACCAAGGTTGGTAAACTGCTGAAGTGTGGTGCACTATATATGCCTAGGTATTTGTTTCTCACTACATTGTGTCTAGTGTTTTATGATTTTTTTAGGTTTTCTTTTATGGTTTTATGTTCACAAGAGAAAGAAATAAATGCTAGTGGAAAGAAGCTACTGGTTAAAAACCGAGTGAAGCCTAAATTATGGATGACAAATGACAAATGCAAATACTGAAACAAAACAAAGCCTAAAATATGGCTAGAAAAATACAAAGCTTGATAATTACTTCAAGGAAATAAATCACAACATGAGCTTAACTTGTCCAATTCATTCATTAATGATGTTTTGGAAGAGCTTTGAGAAATGGGCAAGTTAAGTGTAAATGAAATTCTCCAAACTAGACAATCAAACAATCAACTTACAATGTTACAACATCTCATCCATGTTTAAAGATCTATTGGAATATATTTGGAAAAGAACATTTGTAGCACCATAATATTTCTATTCTAAACTAGCTTCTAATTTTGTTCTGCAACTCAATTTAATACCAGTAGGCCTCATTCCAAAAGTTATAGCTTTCTCTTTTTAAAATAGTCTTTGAGAAAAGGCTTGTTTGTGAAATGGTAAAAAGGTTGCCAAATACTTTAGGTCTTAGACTGATACTAACTCCTGTCCAAATGATTGTGTATTAATATAAGGTTGGAACAAAAGAAGTTTTGTAAATAATGAATACCGTGGTATTTAAATTTAACAACTAATATAATTTAAAAATGCAATGGATGACAACTAAACTGGAGTGCTAATACAGTGAACTAAAACTAAACTAGAGTGCCACTAGTCTATTTGCAGTATAGTGAACAATGTTAGACTGAAAAGCCATTATCAAACTGAAAATGGAATGACAGAGCTGAATCACATGCATTCTACCTCCGGAGTGCTATAACTAAGTTAACATGCAACTAACCTAAGGAATTCTACAGTCCATCTCGTTCAGTATGAATGATGTTTTGGAAGAGTTTGTGAGAAAAAGTATGGTTGTATCATTCAGTGCAATTTGAACATAAACACAAGACTGAAAGCAAATACAACTAAAATCTAAGACACCACAGCTACCTCTTACTCATTGTTATGATATCTTGGAAGAGCTTTGTAAGAGTAAGATTGGCTATGCCACTTAGTGTAAACTAGCAACTAAAACCTACAATACCACAGTTATGCCTTATTCATCATAATGATATTTTGGAAAAGTTTATTAGAGTAAGTTTTAACTGTGATAACTAACAAAAGTAAATGCAACTAAAACCTACACTATCACAGTTGTGCCTTATTCTTCATAATGATATTTTGGAAGAGTTGATTAGAGTAAGTTTGGCTGTGATAGTAAATATAAACAAATATTAACATAAGCTTCAGAAATCTACTTAAACTAGAAATAAAAGCGAGACTAAAACACTTATCTACTGTATAAACAAGGCCGCTCAGGAGGCAGGGGCCTTCTACCACCAGAGTAGCACGAAATCTAGTTCAAAATCGACTCAACGCGTTCAAGGAAATGCTACTTCTTTCATTAAAGAGGAATCACCTCAAAATAGAGTATTCTCGAACTTCAAAGATTTAGCAGTCAACCATAAAATCTAACCAAAATCTAACCTTTGTCTCTCGGTTTCCCGAGCATATTTATAGCAAATTTACATAACAGAACTTGAGATAATACAGGGATTACTGTCTTTCCATATTAAAATCAAACTAGAACTCTAAAGGTGGCATCGTAATATGACAAAGGACATCTGGACTGTCCTTGTCCTATTAGGAGTCTATCTCCTATTTTGAGTTCCCACGTGCATAACCACGTACATAATTCCGTTCGATCTTCATGGAGAGAAACAAATGCTGAGGGAATAACATGGAATACGACCATGTGTGGCTTTCCCTGAGAGGACATATGGAACCTGCTTAAACATGAAGATGGCTGCAGAATTGGTAACTAGCTACAGAATGTCTGCATTCTATAGCTAGTTTCAGTTCAAAAAGTACTACAATGACAAAATCATAAAAACATAGCAAGTTAGCCATGAGATTCATTATTAAAGAAATTTTAACTAATTTCATTGATCATTTGAGCCTGGGATTAATAATGGTCAAAATAAATGGAGTGGAATGTGGTGGAAGAAAGAACATTCTTGGAGCTCAACATACCCTCACTGCTAGATTCTTGCATGTCCTCATGCAACTATTCCATGAACTCAGAGACCTCTGCAAGAACATCCAACCCTCTTCTTCTGCTCTGCCTGGTAGCTAAAGGCCTTCTGGGCTTCCTAATGACTAACTTGAACCTTAAATTGGTAAGTGCCCTGATTAACTTTTTGTTCCTCTTTTTTAACTTTTCATTGGCCTTTTCCACTTTGTCCATTTGTAGAGACAGGGTTGAGTTCATACTAGTTTTTAGCTTAACTTGCTGCCTCAGAATATCATTCTCAGTCCTGATATGTCTATTAAGTACTTCTAGTTCGTACTTATCTCTTCTTAGCACATCTATTTCGGACAGTGGAGGACTAGGGGTTCTGTCTCTACTCTCTGAAGCTTTTCTCTCCAATGTTTCAACATAGTTGTAAATTTCTTGCTGTGCAGGATCAATTTCTGGAACTTCTTCATCAAAATCCTCCTTAGTAGGTGTTTCTTCGTCTTCTATGTTTATAACTCCAGTTTGTTTAACTTTTTTTTTCTTTAGTATTCCCCTCAGTCTGTGGCTCCTCCTTGGTTGAGATGGCCCTTCTCCTTTTTCTATGGAAAATTTTCTTATGACCCTCTCTTTCTTAAGTTTCTTTTTAATCTGAATTAATTTTTCAGAGATCATTTCTTCACTAATTTCTTGTATTGTTTTACCAGTTTCGGTTTTGGAGGATCTCCATCTTCTGCTTCTTTTTGTAGGTTCTTGTTCAGGTGGAGGTTCCTTTGGTTCCTCAAAGTGATTTCTCACCAAAAAGTTATCCCAATTATCCCCTATTTTGCGCAAATGATGTTTAATCAAAATCTTGATTAAACCATGGTGGTATAAGGTTGTCTCTAGAAATTGAATCCTCTTTTGGACACTTGAAGCCATTTTCTTTAAACTTTGAAGCAAGAAATAGGGCAAATTAAGTTCTTCTTCTAGGAAATGCATTATCAACCTAATATGGTAAACATATAAAGTACCATATCTACCTTCACAAGTGATGAATTTTTGTAGGATAAGCAACATGTTTCTCCATTTGTTCTTTAATGCAGAACTAGGGATACCCTTTTTAAAAATAGTGACATCCATACCTGGTGACTTGAGTATCTGCTTCCATGATTCGTTATGGAATTATCTATTCTTAAACCACCTTTCTCCTTGTCTGGGCAGTCCTGTTGCTTCTGTAATAAAAGCCTCTGTGACAGTGAATTTAATATCTCCAACTTCAACCTCGGCCCCATTAAAAGATCTTGCAAAAGTTTTAGTAACCTCTTTGTGGAAGCCACTGAATCTTTCAAGGAATTGTAACCATCCTACTTGTTGTAAGATTTCTCGGATTTGGGGATAGCCTTCCAAGTATTTAGTGCCAACTGGTTCTATTCTCATGATGAGGCCCATAACTCTTCTTCAATCTTCAATTTACCAGCCTTCTACTCACGGTGAGAATGGCCATTAACAAGTTTTTTTTGCTCCCCAAATGTTTCCTCTATTTCACGGTGACAATGGTTGTTACAGAGTTACCTCTGTTTTATAGAATGAAATGGTTAAGAGTCGGCTGTGGAAAGGAGTGATATGGAATGGTTATGGAATGAATTAATGAGGTGAGGTGAAGAAAACGAATCAATGAGTGAAAAGATCGCGGCGATATTTTATAACGAATTCAAAAATCATCATTAAATGCTTAGTGATGTGATTAATCCAATCACTTCAGCACTTTAACCATTTAGATTTTTAAATGATGATCGGATATGGGTTTTGAGATGGCAAAATAGAAGGATTTCTATCCAAATTTTTGCAGGAGGTTTGTTCGGCATGATCAATAAAATTAATCAATTTTTCTTTTTGAATTATTCATAGCTAAAATATACTAAAAATTTTCATGATATGTCATTATAATCACTCCATACCTTTGACTTTGCTTTGATTTTCTTTTGATCTTCATATGCTTTGTTTTCTCCTGAAGATAATTAATTTTTGAGTCTTCATAACCTTCTTGATCTTGGCTTGTTCATGGATGTGTAGGATCATTTTGTTGCAACTCAAATAATTGTTTGTCAGTGCCTTCAGGATTTGTTGCTGCAGAATGTTTGTCTGGCTACAGAAAGTCTGATTAGCTGCAGAATGTACCTATAGAGAACTTGAAACATGGAATGGAAGGGTTTGGAATGTAAGTGGAATGTTGTATGGAATGAGTGAAGATGGATGATGAAACATGGTATAATGGGATATGAATGAAATTAATAATGGAGTGGAATGGATCACAGCTTATGAAATGAAGTGAAAAAGTACCCTGCAATTTTCTACTATGTGTTATTCAATTGCAGAAAGGAGCTCAAACTTAAGTATCTGAAATGGAAATGAAGTGAACCATGAAGTGAAGTGGATGAAGTGTGGATGAATGAATGGAATAAGATATGATATGAATGAATGGAATGAAATGAATAAAGTATGGAATGAAATGAAGTGAAATGAGATGGATGATAAGTGAAATGGATCCGCACTTATGATTTCGTAACTGTTGCTTGTAAAAAAAAAAACAAAATGGAAAAGTTAGAGTGTCAGAAAGATTCTGATTTTCACTCCATCTTTTCTGTATAAACATGCCAATCATTGATTGGTTTTTATGTCTATACTTTATTTCATTTTATTTTATTTTTATATGTCTGACTTCAGAAAATTCAATTAAGTTGACGAAGGAGAAAGATTCTTCTTCATTAACTTCACATCACTGTTTTCCTGGAACTTCTTGACAAATTCTTCTCTTGAGAGTGGTTTGTGATACAGCTTCAATCTATGACCATTCAAAATAAAAGTAACCTCTTCTTCATCTATTGTCCTGATTTTTATTGCTCCATTGTCAAAAATTCCCACAATTTCATCAGGCCCAAGCCAATGTGTTTGAAATTTACCTTGGAAATCCTTGAACTTTGAATCAAACAAGAGAGCCCAGTCACCTTCTTTGAACTTCTTTTCCTTGATGTACTTTTCATGCCATCTAGCCCTCTGCTATTGGACTATACTGGTTTTCTGAACTGCATCTTGTCTGATCTCATCCAATTCATTAATCTGCTCCAATCTTTGCTTTTGTGCCTCTGATATATCAAGTCCTAGATGAACTGCCATTTAGAAAGTTTGAATCTGGAACTCTATGGGAAACAAAACTTGCTTTCAATAAACAAGTTCATAAGGAGTATGGTTTGTTGTGCTTCTCCATGTAGTTCTATACGCCCACAAGGCTTCAGGAAGCCTATCTACCCAATATTTTCTATGTAAATGGACAGTCTTTGTTAGGTTCCTTCAATAACCTTATTAGTAGATTCCACTTGACCATTTGATTGTGGATTATAGGGAGTAGATTTTCTGTGTCTGATTTTGTACCTCTCCATCATTTGTTTCACTAGCCTTGATGTGAATTGAGCTCCTTGATCTGTAACAATTTCCCTTGGGACACCAAAACGAGTAAAAATATCCTCAAAAAGAAAATTAACTACAGATGCTTCATTAGCAAAAAGTAATGTCTTGGCCTCTACCCATTTGGTAACATAATCAATGCAAAATAATGTATATCTCTTTTGTCTCGATGGAGGACTAATAGGTTCTACAAAATCCAAAGCCCATTTTTCAAAAGGTTCAATATGTACTTGAGTTTGTAATGGCATCTCACCTGAAGGAGAAGGTTTCCCTACCCTTCGGAAACTGTCACACCTTTTGACATACTCTTTAGCATCTTTAAACAAGGTTGGCCAATAATATCCTAAATGGAGGATCTTATAGGCTGTCTTTTTGCAGCAAAGTGTCCCCCACAAGGTTCATCATGACATGCCTTGAGAATCTCAGGAATCTCATCTTCCTAAACACATCTCCTAATGATAAAATCTGGACCTGTCCTGTACAAATCATTACCAACCCATGAATATTTTGCACGGTCATAAATGATTTTTCTTTTCTCTCTTGCATTCATTATTGAAGGAAATTTCCCTGAAACTAAATAATTAGCAATGTCACCAAACCAAGGAGTCTGAGTATAAATTGCAAAAAGATATTCATCAGGAAATTGATCTTCAACTGGAGTGTCATCTTTGATGTTTTGGAGTCTAGATAGGAAATCAACTACAATGTTTTGTTTTCTAGGCCTATCTAGAATGGTAATGTTGAATTCTTGTAAAAGAAATAACCATGTTATAAATCTGCCATTAGTAATTGATTTTTTCATTAAATATCTAATTGCAGAATGATCTGTGTGAACAAAAGTTTCATAATGACATTTTGGAAGAGTTTATTAGAGTAAGTTTGGCTGTGATAGTAAATATAAACAAATATGGACATAAGCTTCAGAAATCTACTTAAACTAGAAATAAAAGCGAGACTAAAATAATTATCTACTGCATAAACAAGGCCGCTCAAGAGGCAAGGGCCCTCTACCAAAAGAGTAGCACGAAATCTAGTTCAAAATCGACTCAACGCGTTCAAGGAAATGCTGCTTCTTTCATTAAAGAGTAATCACCTCAAAACAGAGTATTCTTGGAATTCACAGATCTAGCAGTCAACCATAAAATCTAACCAAAATCTAACCTTTGTCTCTCGGTTTCCTGAGCATATTTATAGAAAATGTACATAACAGAACTTGAGATAATACAGGGATTACTGTCTTTGCATATTAAAATCGAACTATAACTCTAAGGGTGGCATTGTAATGTGACAAAGGACATCTGGACTGTCATTGTCCTATTAGGAGTCTATCTCCTAGCTTGAGTTCTCACGTGCATAACCACGTACAAAATTCCGTTCAATCTTCATGGAGAGCAACAAATGCTGAGGGCATGAAGTGGAATATGAACATGTGTGGCGTTCCCTGAGATGACATCTGGAACCTGCTTAAACATGGAGACGGCTACAGAATCGGCAACTAGCTACATAATTTATGCATTCTGTAGCTAGTTTCAGTTCAAAAAGTACTACAATGACACAATAATAAAAACATAGCAAGTTAGCCACGATATTCATTCTTAAAGAAATTTTAACTAATTTCATTGATAATTTGAGCCTGGGATTAGTAATGGATAAAAGAAATAGAGTGGAATGTGGTGGAAGAAATAACATTTTTGGAGCTCAATAGGATTTTCAGTAGAAAATGTAATACAGGGAGTAGATGTGAGATCTAATGCAGCTGATGTGTAGAATGACTTAGAATTTTTGAAGAAAATACATCACTATTCAGATCATATCTGAATGGAATATGTATTGGATCTGTAATCGAAAGAACACCACAGTGAAGGGAAGATTCCCAACACTAGATATCTCTCCTCCTTGAAGTGCCAAAAGACCCTACAACTTTCTCTTTGCAGATAACGGAGTACTGGAAAAGGGAATGTGCTATAGGCTTGAAAAATATTTTGGCCTGATGCCAAGATGTAGATATGAAGCTCCAATGATCCAGAACACTCTTTCCAATGGGATAGAATAGCAGAGAGAGAGAGGGAGACTACATCAGAGGTAGAGCTTGAAAGGCAACATCCTTGCATCGGGACCTACAACCATTTCCTAGGGTCCCTTTGGCAAGTGGGTAAAATTTATTCTCCATTTCAAATGTTTAATAAGAAGATGCCATCGAGCCATCATTTGCATTATTATCGTTTGGAATCTCTTTATAGCTTTTGTATAATTGTGTTTCAGTTTTAGTTTAACCAAAGCATACTTTAGCATATTGTTTTTCTTTAAATGTTATTCTTTTGAGCTCCCCCACTTTATGCCTATTACCAATAGTTTAAAGAGTAGACCACACTCTTTAAGCTGGTGTGATTTCGTACAATCGTGCAAAAAATCCACCACAACTATCATTAATCATACACCAAATAGTTAGGTTGTAGGGCATTGGAATAGGTGAGTTGAGAGTTAACTCTCCCAGGCCACCCAAACTATTAAACATAGAAAGTTTATTAATGAGCAAAATCCAATTCCCTTAAGTGGATCGGGAAATCTCTACCTCTAGAGAGTTAAGTGCGAGGGAGATTGAAGGAAGAGAAGGGAGATACCCCCTCTCCTATTTGTTGAATCTCGACCTAAGACTGTTCTACCCAGCTACCGATACGGATTGTTCCCCTTAGTTACCTCTCCTAGGGACTACACAGGTTACTGCGGGGGGGCATACCCATGGTACCTGAGATAGATGTTGCATCACTTTCATCGGTACTTCTGGAGGATTCCCTTGCGAAACTCAGGGACTTGCACCGGCAAAGGTTGTTGTCAGAAGGTCAGCGTAATTGTTTTTTTACCTTCTCTATTAGGCCTAGGGCATAATTACTCCAGACTATTTTCGGAAGATTGTATTATTTCTCTTTATTGTATTTTGGTGTCCGGTCCTCATCACCCAGAGCTGAAATACCTGAAGGCCGCTTGATTGACTACATCTTAGGAATTTTTTAGAGTGTGATCTTTGCTCCTAGATTTCTTAGCTTATTATATTTTTTGAGTCTAAAATTAATCTCTTAAAGTGGTTAACCGATCGCCTCGTTTATCGAGGAGGCTTTGTGGCCTTTCTCTTACGAGTGTCAAGCCCTCTTCAAGAAGGCGCAAGAGTAATTTAGTGGGTGATTTTTACTCGGTGTTTTTGAACGCAGTGGAGAGTGATCCTCCGTTTGGGCTTGTTGTTTTTGTGAGTGGTCCTGGTGTTAGTGTTAGTTTAAAGAGGATTTCTCCACTCATTTCTAGAGTATTGCTTCCAGCAGAATAAGTTGAAGTTGAAGAAGTTCCTCAGCCTACTGAGTCTCTTCTATCTCCTCTTCCTCTGAGTTTTCCTTACTTCCTTTTGTACATCGGGACCGAGTCTTAGAGACCGGCTAGTCCTTTTCTATCATATCCCTTTCTCTCGATGGCCAAACTGGGAACATAGCTTCAGATATGAGCACTGAAAGTGTTCATACTCATCTTTTAGTTGAAGGAGGTGTAATTATTGCTATATCGATAATCACTTCTAGTGTTTCTATTCTTGGCTCTTCTTCTATTCCATCTTCAAGTGGAAATACTCAGGCATATGCTTCTCACTCTGGCCCCTTTTCTTTTGGAATGCCCTCTAATGGAATTCCTTCTATCTCCTTTTCTATTTTCTCAGTTGTTTCTGCGCCTATACATTCTATGCCTAGTGGATCAGCTTCATTTCAAGGGTTCCCCCCTGGAAGTGGGCATATCCCTCATTCAAACCCTTACTTAGGATCCTTTCCCTTCACCTCTCAGAATCAAGGGTTCAATCCTTTTTCTGGAGGTCAAGGCTCTAATTTTTTTGGTACAGAACCTTGATTTTATAGCATTGGGAGCTAGGAGTCATTTTTTCACTGGTTAGGAAGGGAATGTTGCTTTCACTTCAGTGGGTGCTTCTTAGGATTTTTCTCCATTTCAAAATGCCTAGAACCCCTACCAAGGGGTTTCTTCTTCATTCAATACCTCGGTTGGAGGGAATGTCCCTGTTTATAGTAACCCTATGTTGGGAGGGGGTCCTTCTTTGAATGCTGGGTGACAAGGCTTTTCTTATGGCTCAGCATTTTCTACAAACAACATATGGCAACCTGGTGCCTCAATAAATCCAGGATATTCTTTTCAGAATGTGGGGAATTCTTCTTATGGGGGATGGAATTCCCAGTCTCCTCTATGCTTACTATTTTTGGCAGTGTTGAACTTGCCAGATCTATCGAAATTGACTAACTATCCTATTCGGTATAGTTCGATTTGGCCTCCAATCCCCACCAAACTACCCTCAGACATTCCAAAGTTTTAAGGGAAGACTGGTGAGGATTCGGTAGATCATGTCACCACTTTTCACTTATGGTGTTCGTCAAACTCCCTTATAGATGATTCGATTCGGTTGAGAATATTTCAACGAACTTTAAATATAAATTCAACAAAATGGTACATAGAGCTAACAAGGGGAATTTTTTATACTTTTGGTGAGTTAGCTACTATGTTCCTAAACCATTTTCAGTTGCGTTTCCATTATGATGAAGGTACTGACCTCCTGGCCCATTTTCAGCAGGACAAAACAACTCATATTTCCTATCATATTCAGGAATGGAGAAGAAGGAAGAGGCTCATAAAAGCCGAAATCCTGAATGAATTCCTTCTTAAATGGTTTTTGAAATCTTTACAGCCAAAAATCTCAAAGGATGTATTTCTTTCAGGAGTATTTTCTGAAGAGCGGGCTATTTTTAGGGCTCAGTAGCTAGAACTCATCTATTCTCAGTCTGGAGTCCTTAATAAAATATTTACAGATGATCCTCACTCCAAGTTATATTTAGCCAAAACTAAACCTAGTCCTCATGGTGATGGGCTTATCGGTTCGATTGATAGTGGTACAGCTAACCTATTAAATCAATTACAACAGTTGTCTATACAATCTTCTCCTTATGGTCAGGTTGTCCCTTCAATGTCAACTCCTTCTCAACCCTTGGCAAGTAATTGTTTTCAAACTTCTAACCCCAAAGGAAATCAACAATCCAATGGGAAGAAGAAAGGATGAAATAATAAGAAAAAAGACAAGGATGGAAAGGGAATACGAAGAAATCCAACGATCATGTTGGAGAGGGTAAGAGGGATAATAAAAAGAAAGTTAAGTTTCCATGAAAGTTGTGCATTGGAGACCATATTACGCACCTATTCCCTAAAATTTAGGATTCTCAGTGCTCGCTAGCTCAGTAGGGTTCTTCTAGTTCCCAGGTTGTGTTGATAAACCCTTTTCACCAAGGACATAAACTGCTTGCTGGCGCGAATGCAAATACTGGAGCTCCCTCTGGGGCAACCAGGAAGGGGAAAATCCATCAAACATATACATGATGAGTTCTCACATAGATATCGCTACGAGATCTCATGATTATGGTGAAGCTAAGTCTTCGAAGGCTAAGGGTGCTCCTAATAATGTTGAGCCACTCCATATAGAGAGGCATGTAGTTGAGCCTATACCTCGGATGCCAAAAGGGTCTACAAAGTGTACGACGATCAATACTAATGCCAAGGCTGCCCAGAACTACTCGATTGTAGAAGATCTGGCTCAAAATCCTTATACCATGTAATGTTAGATGTACTCCAATCATGTCCTACGCAAAGTAGTGCATTGCTCACAGCCATTAGGGTTTTTGATCCAAAGAATTCTTTGATAACCACATTTGATATGTCAAATTTTAAGAGGAGACTTCCTCATCATATGGCTTTCCAGATTAACTCTACATATCAGAAGTTTAATGTCTTTCGAATAGTTGTTGATGAGGGTGCTTCCAGGTGTGTGATGTCTCTTGCATGTTTTAAGGCTATTGGATCTCCTTCAGCTACTCTTCTGACCACGTTTGATGGTCATTCTCACAGGCCACATGGCATTGTTACATTCTTACCCGTCTGTGTTGGGGGTAAAACTGACAATATCAAAGTTGAGATAGTTGATGCAAACCTAGACTATAACCTTATGTTGGGGCGAAACTAGATCTATAAGACTATTCTCCTATAGATCAGAATGCATATATTGAATCGATGGTTCCTTTGGTGAATGATACCAAGAAACCTGTTAAGAATTTAGAGATTGGAATGAATACATCCTTGATGCGTAGTTTTGAATTTTCGTCTCCTTCAGTTCATATCAATGCTATTTCATCCTCTGGGATTCCCATTTGGAAAGATTTCTTTCGAACTCATTATTTTTTAGACCCTTGGCCCTTACCTTCTCCTACCTCCACATTAGATGAAGGTCAAGTAGGTGGAATAGAATTTTCTATGTCTGCAGTTGAGACTTCTTATAATTCTATTGTTGACTCTATAGATTCCATGCCAGTTTCTCTTTCACCGGAGGAATTGGATGGAGATGTGGCTTCGGCTTAGACTCTTATGCCATCTTCTAATTAGGATTTCCTTGATACTACTCTTCCATATAAAGAGGCCATCCTCGAAGTAATGACTGGTGTAGAGAGACTGTGGGATGATTTGCATCATCGATCTTATTGTTTACCAGACTTGTGAGAAGTTGAATCAAGTTTCTCTAGACTTCACTCCTTTAGTCCTGTTCACCCAGTCTTGAACCTTTTAGCACCAGCACAAGTATTTTCTGAAGGAAACATGGATTTTATTTCTACTACTACCCCAATGAACATCTCCATAGATCCGAAAATTATTGAGAATGTCTTCATTAGAGTTAAATCTCCCCCTGAATAAATTCAGACTTACACCAATCTCTTTCGAGAATTTCAGGATGTGTTTGCTTGGTCTTATGAGGAAATGCCTGGTATAGATCCATCTATTGTCCAGCATGAGATGAGCACATATGAAAACTCTAAACCTATCAGGCAGAAGCTTCATCCGGTCAAACCTAGGAAGGCAGTAGCTTCATCCGGTCAACCCTAGGAAGGCAGCAGCTATCAAAGCTATGGTGGAGAATTTGCTTAAGGCGGGTTTCATATACCCCATTCCATTAACTGAGTGGGTTTCAAATCCAGTTCCCTTGGACAGGAAACAAGGAACGACCTGAGTTTGCATCAATTTCAGGGACTTGAATAAAGAATGTCCTAAGGATAATTACCCCACACCATTTATAGATCAAATCATCAATGAGCGTGCGGGGAATGAGATTTTCTCCTTCATGGAAAGTTTCTCAGGATATAATCAAATCACATTCCATCTTAAATATCAACATAAGACTATGTTTATTTGTTCCTGGGGTACCTTTGCTTAGAAGAATATGCCTTTTCGCCTTAAAAATGTTGGAGCTACCTTTCAGCAGGCCATGTATTACACCTTCCACAACATCAAACATATTATCGAGGCATATTTGGATTATTTAGCTTCTCGTTCTCACAAGATAATTGATCATCCTTTACACCTTCATCAATTTTTTGAATGATGTTGATATTACAAAATTTGTTTGAACCCTAATAAGTGTGTTTTAGCTGTCACATCTGGTCGGCTGTTGGGATTGATCATGTCTACGAAATGGATTCAGGTAGATCCCTTCAAGGTTGAGGAAATACTTTAGTTGTCTCCCCCGTCTTCGAACCATCAACTTCAAATTCTGCAGGGAAAATCTAATTTCTTATGGATATTCATTGTGAATTATGTCAATATTACAAAGGGATTTATGAGGTTTTTGAAGAAAGGAGTTCCATTCTTTTGGGATGAATTTTCTCAACATTCATTTGATGCTTTGAAAAATAATTGACCTCTACTCCATTACTGAGTCCACCTGATTATAGCATGTATTTCCTCTTGTATCTCGCTGTAGAGGAATCTACCATTGGTATGGTTCTGGTTCAGGAAGATGATGCTCTTTTTGAGCATGTTGTATACTACCTTAGTCGAGGCTTGGTAGTCCTTGAACTCCAGTATTCTCTGATAGAAAAAATTTCTTTGGTTGTTTTCCATGCTATTCAGCGGCTCAGACATTACATTGTCCTTCGTAAAACATATGTTTTGGCATCATTAAATCCATTTCAATTTTTTCTTAGTAGGCGAGTGATTGGGGGAAAAAATAATCGATGTATTTTTATTTTGCAAGAATTTGATCTTGAATTTTTGTCTGCCAAGTCCAAGAAGTCATTAGTTTTTGTGGAGTTGATTTTTGAGTTGCCCTATGGGGAAGAGATTGTTTATGAAGAATAATTTCCTTATGAACAAATTTTTCTCATTTCTTCACAGGATCCTTGGTATGGAGATCTCATAGTTTATCTCAGACTGCAAAGTTTCCCTTAGCTTTTTCGAAAGATGAGCGTTGAAATTTGCGTCAATTAGCCAAAAGCTATTTGATTATTGGTGACACTCTATATCGTCGTGAGGTTGATTTGATCCTTAGATTATGCTTAACTCTTGAAGAAGCTGAGGTTGTGTTGAATGATTTCCGAAATGGAGTTTGTGGTGGTAATTTATCTAGGCTTACTACAACCCAGAAATCTTGCATGCAAGATACTTTTGGCCTTCGATTTTCAAATATTGTATTGAAGCGATCAAAAAGTGTCATCCTTGTCAGTTTTATACTTGAAATATGCATGCTTATCCAGATCCTCTCTTTCCTGTAATAAATATCGGTCTATAATATTCCATATTAGTCCTAATCTAATGGGAAAACTCATTTTTGTTTTATGTAATATCCCAAAATTGGGACTGCTAGCAAGGCCAGCCTGAAAAATGCATTTTTCAGGAATGTATGCTTCAGCACAGGAAATCAGCCCTTGGATCCCTTAGATCTAACAATATAAGACCCAAATAAAAGAGGATATTAGATAAAAATATTTCTATGTGGCTTAAAAATATCTCCCACACCTACTACAACTGGAAAATTTCCCAAAGAAGGGACTGCAGCACTATGTGACAAAACTGCTCAGAAAATAACGCAGTTCAGCCAAATATATACAGGAGGCCAATATGTAGGCTCAATCATGTCATTTACATCGGAATATCAATATTATATTGAATCCCATATATCATAGAATATAAAGTAGGAAACTTTACATGAAGAAATGCCCAAAATAAGAGGTTGCAACCATATGATATGACTATACAAGATTAACAGCATTATTTTATTAGATGAAAAGAGTTGTAAGTTACACTTCATATATAGAGTAGATATATGTAAAAATATATATATCTATATCATATTTGTACACTATAGAGTGTCCTCTTCAAAAGCCCCTTGGGATTTGTTTGTGATCAACCTAGTCTCCTAAATTCAGTTCATTAATTGTCAACCAGCGTTGGTAAACTGCTGAAGTGTGGTGCACTATATATGGCTAGGTATTTGTTTCTCACTACGTTGTGTCTAGTGTTTTATGATGTTTTTGGGCTTTCTTTTATGGTTTTATGTTCACAAGCGAAAGAACTAAATGCTGGTGGAAAGGAGTTACTGGTTAAAAACCGAGTGAAGCCTAAATTATGGATGACAAATGACAAATGCAAATACTGAAACAAAACAAAGCCTAAACTATGGCTAGAAAAATACAAAGCTTGATAATGACTTCAACGAAATAAATCACAACATGAGCTTAACTTGTCCAATTCATTTATTAATGATGTTTTGGAAGAGCTTTGAGAAATGGGCAAGTTAAGTGTAAATGAAATTCTCCGAACTAGACAATCAAACAATCAACTTACAATGTTACAACATCTTATCCATGTTTAAAGATCTATTCGAATATATTTGGAAAAGAACATTTGTAGCACCATAAGATTTCTATTCTAAACTAGCTTCTAATTCTGTTCTGCAACTCAATTTAACACCACTAGGCCTCATTCCAAAAGTTATAGCTTTCTCTTTTTAAAATAGTCTTTGAGAAAAGGCTTGTTTGTGAAATGGTAAAAAGGTTGCAAAATACTTTAGGTCTTAGACTGATACTAACTCCTGTCCAAATGATTGTGTATTAATATAAGGTTGGAACAAAAGAAGTTTTGTAAATAATGAAGACTGTGGTATTTAAATTTAAGAACTAATATAATTTAAAAATGCAATGGATGACAACTAAACTGTAGTGCTGATACAGTGAACTAAAACTAAACTAGAGTGCCACTATTCTATCTGAAGTACAGTGAACAATGTTAGACTGAAAAGCCATTATCAAACTGAAAATGGAATGACAGAGCTTAATCACATGCATTCTACCTCCGGAGTGCAATAACTAAGTTAACATGCAACTAACTTAAGGAATTCTAAAGTCCATCTCGTTCAGTATGAATGATGTTTTGGAAGAGTTTGTGAGAACAAGTATGGTTGTATCATTCAGTGCAATTTGAACATAAACACAAGACTGAAAGCAAATACAACTAAAATCTAAGACACCACAGCTACCTCTTACTCATTGTTATGATATCTTGGAAGGGCTTTGTAAGAGTAAGATTGGCTATGCCACTTAGTGTAAACTAGCAACTAAAACCTACAATACCACAGTTATGCCTTATTCATCATAATGATATTTTTGAAAAGTTTATTAGAGTAAGTTTTAACTGTGATAACTAACGAAAGTAAATGCAACTAAAACCTACACTATCACAGTTGTGCCTTATTCTTCATAATGATATTTTGGAAGAGTTAATTAGAGTAATTTTGGCTGTGATAGTAAATATAAAAAAATATGGACATAAGCTTCAAAAATCTACTTAAACTAGAAATAAAAGCGAGACTAAAATACTTATCTACTTCATAAACAAGGCCGCTCAGGAGGCAGGGGCCCTCTACCACCAGAGTAGCACGAAATCTAGTTCAAAATAGACTCAACGCATTCAAGGAAATGTTTCTTCTTTCATTAAAGAGGAATCACCTCAAAACAGAGTATTCTCGGACTTCACAAATCTAGCAGTCAACCATAAAATCTACCCAAAATCTAACCTTTGTCTCTCGGTTTCCCGAGCATATTTATAGCAAATTTACATAAAAAAAATTGAGATAATACAGGGATTACTATCTTTCCATATTAAAAACGAACTAGAACTCTAAAGGTGGCATCGTAATATGACAAAGGACATCTGAACTGCCCTTGTCCTATTAGGAGTCTATCTCCTAGCTTGAGTTCTCACGTGCATAACCACGTACAGAATTCAGTTCGATCTTCATGGAGAGAAAAAAATGTCGAGGGCATGACGTGGAATACGACCATGTGTGGCTTTCCCTAAGAGGACATATGGAACTTGCTTAAACATGAAGATGGCTGCAAAATTGGCAACTAGCTATAGAATGTCTACATTCTGTAGCTAGTTTCAGTTCAAAAAGTACTACAATGACACAATCATAAAAACATAGCAAGTTAGCCACGATATTCATTCTTAAATGAATTTTATCTAATCTCATTGATCATTTGAGCCTGGGATTAATAATGGATAAAAGAAATAGAGTGGAATGTGGTGGAAGAAAGAACATTTTTGGAGCTCAACATACCCCCACTGCTAGATTCTTGCATGTCCTCATGCAACTATTCCATGAACTCAGAGGCCTCTGCAAGAACATCCAATCCTCTTCTTCTACTTGCTCTGGTAGTTAAAGGCCATCTGGGCTTCCTGATGACTAACTTGAACCTTAAATTGGTAAGTGCCCTGAATAACGTTTTGTTCCTCTTTTTCAACTTTTCATTAGCCTTTTCCACTTTGTCCATTTGTAAAGACAGGGTTGAGTTCATAATGGTTTTTAGTTTAACTTGTTCCCTCAGAATATAATTCTCTGTCATGATATGTCTATTAAGTACTTCCAACTCGTACCTATCTCTTCTTAGCACATCTATTTCAGAGAGTGGAGGACTAGGGGATCTGTCTCTACTCTCTAAAGCTTTCCTCTCCAATGTTTCAACATAGTTGTAAATTTCTTGTTGTTCAGGATCAATTTCTGGAACTTCCTCCTCAGTAGGTGTTTCTTCGTCTTCTATGTTTATAACCCCAGTTTGTTTAACTTTTTTTTCTTTAGTATGACCCTCAGTCTGTGGCTCCTCCTCGGTTGAGATGGCCCTTATCCTTTTTCTCTGGCAACTCTTCTTATGATTCTCTTTTTCTTAAGCTGCTTCTTAATCTGAACTAATTTTTCAGAGATCATTTCTTCACTACTTTCTTTTATTGTTTTAGCAATTTCAGTTTTGGAGGGTCTCCATCTTTTGCTTCTTTTTGTAGGTTTATGTTCAGGTGGAGGTTCCTTTGGTTCCTCAAAGTGATTTCTCACCAACAAGTTATCCCAATTATCCCCTATTTTTCTCAAATGATGTTCAATCAAAATCTTGACTAAACCATGGTGGTATAAGGTTGTCTCCAGAAATTGAATTCTCTTTTGGACACTTGAAGCCATTTTATTTAAACTTTGAAGCAAGAAATAGGGAAAATTAAGTTCTTCTTCTAGGAAATGCATTATCAACCTAATATGGTAAACATAGAAAGTACCATATCTACCTTCACAAGTGATGAATTTTTGTAGGATAAGCAACATGTTCCTCCATTTGTTTTTTAATGTAGAACTAGGGATACCCTTTTTAAAAATAGTGACATCCATACCTGGTGACTTGAGTATCTGCTTCCATGATTCGTTATGGAATTCTCTGTTCTTAAACCACCTTTCTCCTTGTCTAGGCAGTCATGTTGCTTCTGTAATAAAAGCCTCTGCGGCAGTGAATTTAATATCTCCAACTTCAACCTCGGCCCCATTAAAATATATTTCAAAAGTTTTAGTAACCTCTTTGTGGAAGCCACTGAATCTTTCAAGGAATTACAACCATCCTGCTTGTTGTAAGATTTCTCGGATTTGGGGATAGCCTTCCAAGTATTTAGTGCCAACTGGTTCTATTCTCACGATGAGGCCCATAACTCTTCTTCAATATTCAATTTACCAGCCTTCTACTCATGGTGAGAATGGTCGTTAACAAGTTGTTTTTGCTCCCCAAATGCTTCCTATGTTTCACGGTGACAATGGTTGTTACAGAGTTACCTCTGTTTTATAGAATGAAATGGTTAAGAGTTGGCTGCGGAAAGGAGTGATATGGAATGGTTACGAAATGAATTAATGAGGTGAGGTGAAGAAAATGAATCAATGAGTCAAAAGACTGCGGAGATATTTTATAACAAATTCAAAAATCATCATTAAATGCTTAGTGACGTGATTAATCCAATCACTTCAGCACTTTAACCATTTATATTTTTAAATGATGATCGGATATGGGTTTTGAAATGGCGAAATTGAAGGATTTTTATCCAAATTTTTGCGGGAGGTTTGTTCGGCATGATCAATAAAATTAATCAAAACAAATTTTTGAATTATTCATAGCTAAAATATACTAAAAATTTTCATGATATGTCATTATAATGACTCCATACCTTTTCCTTTGCTTTGATTTTCTTGTGATCTTGATATGCTTTGTTTTCTCCTGAAAATCATTAATTTTTGAGTCTTCATAACCTTCTTGATCTTGGCTTGTTCATGGATGTGCAGGATCATTTTTTTGCAACTGAAATAATTGCTGGTCAGTGCCTTCAGGATTTGTAGTTGCAGAATGTTTGTCTGGCTACAGAAAGTCTGATTAGCTGCAGAATGTACCTACAGAGAACTTGAAACATGGAATGGAAGGGTTTTGAATGTTGTATGGAATGAGTGAAGATGGATGATGAAATATGGTATAATGGGATATGAATGAAATGAATAATGGAGTGGAATGGATCACAACTTATGAAATGAAGTGAAAAAGTACCCTGCAATTTTCTGCTATGTGTTATTCAATTGCAGAAAGGAGATCAAACTTAAATATCTGAAATGGAAATGAAGTGAACCATGAAGTGAAGTGGATGAAGTGTGGATGAATGAATGGAATAAGATATGATATGAATGAATGGAATGAAATGAATAAAGTATGGAATGAAATGAAGTGAAATGAGATGGATCATAAGTGAAATGGATCTACACTTATGATTTTGTAACAACTGCTTGTAAAAAAAAAAAACAAAATGGAAAAGTTAGAGTGTCAGAAAGATTATGATTTTCACTCCATATTTTCTGTATAAACATGCCAATCAGTGACTGGTTTTCATGTCTATACTTTATTTCATTTTTATTTTTTTTATATGTCTGACTTCAGAAAATTCAATTAAGTTGATGAAGAAGAAAGATTCTTCTTCATTAACTTCACATCACTATTTTCCTGGAACTTCTTGACAAATTCTTCTCTTGAGAGTGGTTTGTGATACAGCTTCAATCTATGACCATTCAAAAGAAAAGTAACCTCTTCTTCATCTATTGTCCTGATTTTTATTGCTCCATTGTAAAAAATTCCCACAATTTCATAAGGCTCAAGCCAATGTGTTTGAAATTTACCTTGGAAATCCTTGAACTTTGAATCTGGAACTCTATGGGAAAAAAAACTTGCTTTCCATAAACAAGTTCATAAGGAGTATGGTTTTTTGTGCTTCTCCATGTAGTTCTATAGGCCCACAAGGCTTCAGGAAGCCTATCTACCCAATATTTTCTATGTAAATGGACAGTCTTTGTTAGGATTCCTTCAATAACCTTATTAGTAGATTCCACTTGACCATTTGCTTGTGGATGATAGGGAGTAGATTTTATGTGTCTGATTTTGTACCTCTCCATCATTTGTTCCACTAGCCTTGATGTGAATTGAGCTCCTTGATCTGTAACAATTTCCCTTGGGACACCAAAACGAGTAAAAATATCCTCAAAAAGAAAATTAACTATAGATGCTTCATTAGCAAAAAGTAATGGCTTGGCTTCTACCCATTTGGTAACATAATCAGTGCAAACTAATATATATCTCTTTTGTCTCGATGGAGGACTAATAGGTCCTACAAAATCCAAAGCCCATTTTTCAAAAGGTTCAATATGTACCTGAGTTTGTAATGGCATCTCACCTGAAGGAGAAGGTTTCCCTACCCTTTGGCAACTGTCACATCTTTTGACATACTCTTTAGCATCTTTAAACAAGGATGGCCAATAATATCCTAAATGGAGGATCTTATAGGCTATCCTTTTGTCAACAAAGTGTCTGCCACAAGGTTCATCATGACATGCCTTGAGAATCTCATGCATCTCATCTTCCCGAACACATCTTCTAATGATAAAATCTGGACC
Organism: Pinus albicaulis; assembly: GCA_034641835.2. Lineage (NCBI taxonomy): Eukaryota > Viridiplantae > Streptophyta > Pinopsida > Pinales > Pinaceae > Pinus > Pinus albicaulis. The sequence continues at coordinate 1,150,121,456 of CM076583.1, forward strand.
TGTCCTGTACAACTCATTAGCAACCCATGAATATTTTGAGACTGTCAGCAAACCAAGGAGTCTGAGGAGAAATTGAAAAAAGATATTCATCAGAAAATTGATCTTCAACTGGAGTGTCATCTTTGATGTTTTGGAGTCTAGATAGGAAATCAGCTACTATGTTTTGTTTTCCAGGCCTATCTAGAATGGTAATGTTGAATTCTTGTAAAAGTAATAACCATCTTATAACTCTGCCATTAGTAATTGATTTGTTCATTAAGTATCTAATTGCAGAATGATCTGTGTGAACAAAAGTTTCATAGCCTGTTATATAGTGTTTGAATTTGTTTATGGCATGAACAACAGCTAAAAACTCTTTTTCAGTTATAGTATAGTTTAACTCTGCAGGAGTCAAATTTTTACTGGTATAGTAGATGGCATAAGGAATCAGGTCTTTTTTTCCCAATACTGCTCCTAGAGCTGTATCAGAGGCATCTGTTGAGATATGAAAAGGTAACTTCCAGTTAGGTCCCCTTAAAATAGGTGCTTCAGAAATTTTTGTTTTCAGGGTTTCAAAGGCTAACTGGCAATCATAATTCCATTTGAATTCACAATCTTTGGTAAGTAATTTGAAGAGTGGAGATGCTATCTTGGTGAAGTTTTCTATAAACCTCCGATAATATCCTGTAAATCCTAGAAAACTCCTAACATCTTTTTGACAACTTGGAATAGATAAGTTAGAGATGATTTCAACTTTTGACTCATCAACTCTAATCCCATCCCCTGAAATATGATGCCCTAAAACAATACCTTCAGTAAACATCATGAAACATTTCTCATGACTAAGTGAAAGATTTGCTTCTTGACATCTCTTTAAAACATTTTCCAAGTTTGCTAAAGCTTCTTCAAATGTCTTTCCATAAACTGTGAAATCATCCATATATACCTCTACACAATCATGTATTAAATCTAAAAAAATTCCTAATACTGCCCTTTGGAATGTTGCAGGTGCATTGCATAATCCAAATGGAAATACTCGGTAAGCATAAGTACCCCAAGGAAAAGTAAATGTGGTTTTGTCTTGGTCCTCAAGTGCGACTTGAATTTGATTATAACCACTAAACCCATCTATAAATGAGAAGTACTTTTTTCCAGCTAAGGTATCTAACACCTGATCTATGAAAGGTAAGGGAAAATGATCTTTAAGAGTAGCTTTGTTTAATTCTTGGTAGTCAATGCATACCATCCATTTACCATTTTTCTTTGGCACAATTACCAAAGGAGAAACCCACTGACTATCTAAAATAGGATAGATAAATTTGACATTTAACAATTTTTGCAATTCTTCTTTAACAATCTCCCTAAGATTTGGATTCATCCTTCTTTGAGGTTGTCTGATTGGTTTACAATTTTCCTGTATGTAGATGTGATGAGTGCAAGTCTTAGGACTTATGCCTTTCATATCAGTGTACTCCCATGCATATGCAGAAGAATGTCTCTGTAATATCTTGACTAACTCTTCTTGTTGAGATTTTTCTAGGTTCTTGTTTATGTTTAAAGTTTTTCCTAGAAATATCTCACTTGTAGAGCTGCCAAATTTATCCATAGAATGAAGAGACATCTGTCTTGATGAAAAAAACGCAATGTTGGATTCTTCTTGAAATTGGTCATGTTTATGTTCCGAAGAGGATTCAAATTTTTCTAAAGTATTCAGAATTAAACTATCTTCACTAATTTCTGAAATTGTGAAGAGAGGTTGTAAGTCTTCTTCATCCTCTATCCATTGAGTATCATCTAAATATGTAATTGTCCTTGCTGGAGGATAGAAATTGAATTTCTTAGTTGAACTACCATCAGAGATGTACATGTTGGCCACCTGTAAATTTTGGTCTATCAAAAGGTGGCCAAAACATGTTTTCAACCTTCAAGAAACACTTTCCTGACCAAAATGTTATCTCTTGAAGCCTGTAGACGTTTCTTAGTTGAACTACCATTAGAGATGTACATATCACCAGATCTACAACTAATGAAAACATCAACTGTAGCTAACCAAGGTCTTCCTAATATAATAGGGTGTCCTCCTAGATTATTCTTAGGAGTTAGGATCGTGAAATCCACGGGGTACTGCCAAGAATCTAGGGACACTGGAATGTCTTCTATTACCCCATCAGGTTTAATCACAGATCTGTCTGCTAATTGTAATAATGTGGGTGTAAAGAGAAGATTAGGAAGTTTCAGTTTATCCATGATTTGTCGACTCATGATATTGATTGTTGCTCCTAAATCAATGAGTGTGTTTTGGATCTCAATTCCATTGATGTGAATTTTAACAACTGGATTTCCTGGGTCTAGATACTTTGGAATAACAATCTTACCCATCATAATGTATGCTATTTTTCCTGCCAGTTGAATTTTCTTTGTCTCTCTTATTCTTTTTCTTGTTTTCTTCATGCTCAACTCCTTTATTGTCTTTGCTAAAATTGGGATTTCCTTGATGGCTTGTAATAATGGAATCTTAATGCAAACATTTCTTACAAAACATGCCTCTTCAAACAACTGACTCTCAAGTCAAATAATAGCTCATGTACAAATTTCCATATTTGTTGCATTTAAGTGTGTCAACATAACTCTACTTTCAACATCTTGCTTCATGCAATATGCACCATACTTTGAATTTGCGAAGAAATTCATGAAACATCAAAATACATGCAAGGCCTTAATTGGATAAGAAATCTAACCATCTGTTAGCAAACCATTTCAATGGCGCTTCTTTTAGCTGGACTTCATCATCATGTGAATCATCCTAACCCTCATTGATTATGGAATCCTCTTTTCCATTCTTGTCGTTATCTATTTCCACCTTCTTCAAATGTTGTGGATGACTTGTTGGATACAAAGTCCAACACTTGTCTACAAGGTGACCTTTCTTATGGCAATGAGTAATAAACAATTGCATCTTATTTTCAACATCATTTTCCTTGTCCAATGGGCCTTTGAATTTTTGCCTCATTTATTTAGAAAGTTTCAATGTGCATGGATATCTTCTTCCAACATCTATAAACATTATGATTATTCAAACCACAAAAGGAAGATGTGCAAGTTCTTTTCTATATATTATGTGAATATTTACCATGTTTATCATAATCAAAAGCAATTTGATTAAAGACAAATTTATACCTTGAACATTCACCGCTGTCGCCTTCTTGAGGAGGTGAATTTGATGAGGTAGTGTCTCTCCTCTGAATACTAGCAATGAATTCAATGACTAGATAGAGCTTTCAACATCCTCTTCTTTTACATTCTCATTAGCTGCATGATTATTAACATCTTCTTACAAAGTGGGTGTAACCAGCTCCAAAAATAGAAGAAAAGAAACATGAACGCCTTAGAAATAAGCCACTTCGAGGGGGCAACCTCCAATACATTACATAAATGAACAATTCTTGGATGATTCAATTTACAAAACCTCCTTTCTATATATAGGAGTCCATGGGGCCATAATGTAATCCTAGTGGGCCACAATGTAATCCTAGCCGACCTAACAATAATAATTTAAGGGCACAATAATAACAAAATAGGGGTTACAAGGGTTCAATAATAACAATAAGGGGGTTACACTAACAATAATAAGGGACTATACTAGTGATATAGGGACCTAACATGCCCCTCTCCTTCAAAAAAGTGTTGTCCTCAACGCTTGAGTAGCTACGGGTGCTTCTGTATAAAATTCTCATCCTCCCATGTAGAATCTTCAGTGGGTAAGTTCTTCCACTTGATGAGATACTCTGAAATTGATCGATTCCGTAATTTTCGAGTTCTTGTTTCCGTGACCGCTTCAGGTTCCAATATCATTTTTCTTTCCTCATCAAGTTCTGGAAATATTGTTTGAACTGGAAGATTTTCACCTATAACCTTCTTTAAGCATGAAACATGGAAAACTGGATGTACTCGCGAAGAAGCAGGAAGCTCCAATTTGTATGCCATAGTGCCAATATTTTGCAACACCTTGTAATGACCATAGTATTTTGGCGATAATTTATTATCCTTCTTAGCTTGCTTGAGGGACATTTGTTTATATGGTTGTAGCCGTAAAAATACCCAATCTCCTACATCAAAACTTCTCTCGCTGCGATGTTGATCTGCCTGTTGTTTCATTCGATTTTGTGCCAAATTCAGGTTATCCTTTAAGAATTGGAGAACTTCTTGCTGATGCTCGATGTGATCTTCCACTGCTTGAACCTTCGAATTTTCCCTTAAAGATGATGTGATGGATGGTGGATGATATCCATAAAGTGCCATAAATGGGGTCATTTTTGCTGCAGTATGGAAGGAAGTGTTATACCACCATTCAGCAAGAGGTAACCACTTGACCCATTGTGTTTGTTTATCGGATACAAAACAATGAAGATATCCTTCCAAACATTTATTTACGATCTCAGTTTGACCATCAGATTGAGGATGATAAGATGAGCTATGAGCTAATTGAGTACCCAAACAAGAAAATAACTCTGTCCAAAAATTTCCAGTAAAAATGGGATCTCTGTCGCTCACAATAACCCTTGGGCTTCCATGTAGCTTTTGGATTCTGTCCATAAATGTAGTAGCAACTGTACTTGCTTTAAATGGATGAGATAATGCACAAAAGTGTGCATACTTGGTAAGTCTATCAACTACCACCATGATGACATTCTTTCCTTTGGACTTATGTAAACCTGTGATAAAATCCATTGAAATCTCCTCCCAACGTTGACTTGGAATGGATAAAGGTTGTAGAAGTCTCGGGGTCTTAATTGTCTCCACTTTATTTTGCTGGCAAACCAGACATTCCGCCACAAACTTTTGAATATCAGATTTAAGGCCATCCCAAAAAAATTCTTTCTTCACCCTGTGGTAAGTTTTTAAAAATCCTGAGTGTCCTCCTAAAGGAGAGGTGTGCAATTCCAGAAGAATCTTTTGTTTTAGTTGGGAATCCTTACAAAGATATAAGCGATCTTTGTACCATAAGGAATCATTTTTCCAACTAAATGTATCATATGTACTAGGATCTTGCTGCAACTTTTGAATGAGTGTCCATACATCTTTGTCCTTCTTCCATTTATCTCTTGCTTCGGTTATCCAATCTGGTTGGATAATAGAAATGGCACAAAGCAATGCTTCCACCTCTTCATTCTTTCTTGAGAGTGCATCTGCAACAACATTAAGCTTTCCCTTTTTGTAGATTATTTCAAAGTCATAACCCAACATCTTTGTGACCCATTTTTGCTGCTCTTCTGAAGATATTCTTTGTTACAAAAAGTGTTTAAGACTATCATGATCAGTTTTTACCTTGAAGTGTCTTCCCATTAGGTAAGTTCTCCATTTCTTTAGTGCATGCAGTATTGCTAACATTTCCTTCTCATAAATAGGTTTCTGTAAATACTTTCCTTTGATTGGACAATTTTCAAAAGCAATGGGTCTTCCTTCTTGCATTAAAACAGCACCAATTCCATTTCCTGAGGCATCACATTCCACAATAAAGGTTTTTGTGAAGTCTGGCGTAGCTAAGACTGGTGCTAGGCACATTGCCTCTTTAAGATGTTCAAAGGCCTTAGTTGCTTCAGAAGTCCATGAAAATGCATCTTTCTTCAATAATGTTGTTAGAGGTGCTGCTATTCTCCCATAATTCTTAACAAACTTGCGATAATACCCTGTTAACCCGAGAAATCCTCGCAACCGCTTTATGGTTGTGGGAACTTTCCATTCCTTAATGGCTTTAATTTTGTTAGGGTATACTTTAACACCCTCGTGAGATACAATATGACCCAGATATTCCACCTCTTGTACTCCAAAGAAACATTTGGATTTTTTTGCATATAATTGTTTCTCCTGCAATAGTTTGAGCACCCTGTCAACATGTTCAACATGATCCCTCCAAGACCTGTTGTAGATTAGTATATCATCAAAAAATACTAGCACAAATTTTCTAAGGAAGGGTTTGAAAATGGAATTCATCAACCCTTGAAATGTAGAAGGTGCATTGGTAAGGCCAAAAGGCATGACCAAAAATTCATAATGACCCTCATGAGTTCGAAATGTCGTTTTTGGAATATCTTCAGTCTTCATTCTAATTTGATGATATCTTGAACGAAGATCCAACTTGGTAAAATAAATTGCTCCATGTAATTCATCCAATAATTCATCAATCACAGGAATGGGAAATTTATCTTTAATGGTGAGCTTATTGAGCTCCCTATAATCCGGAAACATTCGCCATGATCCATCCTTCTTGTGTACCAATACTACAGGAGCAGAGAAAGAACTTTGACTAGGTTGAATTATACCCGCCTCTAACATTTCTGCAATCATACGTTCAATTTCGCTCTTTGGAAGTAAGGATATCTATAAGGCCTGATGTTTGGAGGAACACTTCCTGGAATCAAATGAATAGCATGATCATGATCACGAATAGGTGGGAGTCCTTGGGGAGTTTCAAACACCTTGGAATGATTGTCCAAGACTTGTTGGAGATCTGCAGAAATAGATGATTTTGATGTTGGAACTTCTAGTGAGCATAATTGTGCAATTACGCCTCGCTGTTCTTTCTTTATAAGCTTTGTCATGACATTAGAGCTTATTATCCTTCCTGGCTTCCCCGCAATACCCCGTAATTCAACTTCCTTTCCTTCTGAAAAAAATTTCAAGAAAAGTTCTTGAAAATTAAAAGCTAACGTCCCCAAAGATTGTAACCATTGTACTCCTAGTACAACATCAGCACCTCCCATAGGAATGGAAAGCATTGGACTAGTCAATACATATTCCCCCATGGTTAGCTTGATATTATGGAATTTTACAGAGAAATTTATAGTTCCTCCATTTGCAACCATCACTTGACATTCTGGTGCTGGGTATAGGAAAAAAATTAATTCCTTGGCTACCTTACAATGAATAAAATTATGGGTGCTACCTGAATCAATCAACACTATTACCTTTTTCTTCTTGATTTGTCCTTGTATCTTGAGAGTTTGAGGAGTGGTAATTCCTACCAGTGCATTACACGATATGGTCGTATTCATTTCTTCCTCTTCTAGGGTTGGTTCCTGGTGTATATCCTCTTCTTGTTCATTTTATTCTTCCTCTTCACAATCTATGTAAAATAATTTCTTCTCAGCACACTTATGACCTTTAGTGTATTTGCTATCACAACTGTAGCAAAGCCCTTTTGCTCTTTTTCTTCCAATTGTTGTGGTGTCAACCTTGTAGGTTGTGGAAATCTAGGCGTAGAAACACTTCCTTCTTTATAGAATTGAGTGGTAGGCTTCCTTGTCGCCATAACTTTACATTCAACTTTTCTTGCCAACCTGAATGCCTTCTCCAATGAATCAGGTTCCAAAACACGAACTTCATGTTGGATGTTATCCTTTAAAGTGCCTATGAAGAGATCAATCCCGTGTTCCTCTGGAATATCAGTTACCCTTATATTCAATTTTTGGAAGTCCTCAATGTGCTGCCCCACTAAACCTTTTTGTTTGAGATTTATCAATTGGCTAAAGAAGGTGTTGCTCTTTGTATCCTCATAATGTGCTATCATTTCCTCCGTAAAAATTGACCAAGTGACAATTTTTTTACCGGAGCAAAGCCATTGATACCATACAAATGTATTTTGTTCTAAATGTAAAGTTGCAATGCGTACCTTTTGTGTGTTTTGCACATTATGGAGATCAAAATATTGCTCCATTTGTAGTATCCATGTTACAGGATCCTTTCCATCAAACTTCCTTATATCTATTTTTGGAATATGGTGGTTCTTCCCACCAACATTAGAGTTTATGAAATCACGATTAACATTTATTTTGTTCTCATCATGAGGTTCTTCTACTAAATTTTCGCCATTAGGAATCATTTCTGGTTTTAAACTTGTCATCAAGCCTTCCATGTATGCTTTTAGATCATTCTTCATGTCATCCATCTTAGCTTCCATACCATTCATCTTAGCTTCCACGCCTTTCTTCAAACCATCCATCTTAGTTTCCACGCCTTTCTTCAAAACTTCCATTTCATTTTTTGTTGTTCTTTGCGAGAGCGAAATTTGTTGCATTTGCTCTTGTAATTTTGATATGTCATGTTGCCATTCTTCATCTTCATGAGTCATAGTTGCTCAGGTTGAGTTTACCGGTGTTGAATTTTAGATCCATTTCAGACTCCAATATTGATATCTATTCTACAATAGGCCCTTGCAATCAATTCAACTTGATTCTTCAAACAAGACTTATGCAATTCGGAAAAAAAAAATACACACCTTTTACTAGCTTTGAGGAGCTCGATATTGAAATTGTATTATCTCTGTGATTACAGATCTTCAATATCTAAAATTTAGCACTGAAGTAGCCCTCTGAAGTTTCTTTTGAATGCCACAGGTTTGACTTGATTTTGATTCTCCAAGACAAATTTGTGTCCAATCTCCCACAATGACCCAATTATGGACTGGTTCAGTAGAGCGAACTTGTACGAATTTCCACGTGTCACTGTTTCATCCTTTGTCTCTGAAATTGATATCCAAGAAACTACAGTTTGTTTTATTGCAAACATTTTTTACGGCACTCCAATCCGATGCCCAGAGAGAGAGTTATTGAACTTTTCCCACGATCACCTCTTTGAGATGCAATTCAGGAGCCTGAAAAAGCACTACCTTCCACAGATCATATCTCCAAAAATATTGCGAACCAAGTTCTGAAATTTTTTGATAAACTTCCTTAGGATTTCAGCTTCGCACCATATGAATTTCTGATTCTGAACCTTCGTAGAAAAACAGTTACAGCGCAAATGCCACTATGACCTGTTTAGGAGCCTGAAAAAAGACCTAACTTCCACAGATCATATCTCCTAAAATATTGCGAACCAAGCTTTGAAATTTTTAGACAATCTTCCTCAGGATTTTGACTTCGCACCCTAAAAATTTCCGCTTCTGACCCTTCGTAGAAACAAAGTTATAGCGAAAATTCCACAATGACCTATTTGGAGCAGCGAAACCCTAGAATCCAAACCTCTGATACCAAATGTTGTGTAACCAGCTCCAAAAATAGAAGAAAAGAGATATGAACGCCTTAGAAATAAGACACTTCGAGGGGGCAACCTCCAATACATTACATAAATGAACAATTCTTGGATGATACAATTTACAAAACCTCCTTTCTATATATAGGTGTCCATGGGGCCATAATGTAATCCTAGTGGGCCACAATGTAATCCTAGCCAACCTAACAATAATAACTTAAGGGAACAATAATAAAAAAATGGGGGTTACAAGGGTACAATAGTAACAATAAAGGGGTTACACTAACAACAATAAGGTACTATACTAGTAATATAGGGACCTAACACTTGTCTACAAGGTGACCTTTCTTATGGCAATGAGTAATAAACAATTGCATCTTATTTTCAACATCATTTTCCTTGTCCAATGGGCCTTTGAATTTTTGCCTCATTTATTTAGAAAGTTTCAATGTGGATGGATATCTTCTTCCAACATCTATAAACATTATGATTATTCAAACCACAAAAGGAAGATGTGCAAGTTCTTTTCTATATCTTATGTGAATATTTACCATGTTTATCATAATCAAAAGCAATTTGATTAAAGACAAATTTATACCTTGAACATTCACCGCTGCCGCCTTCTTGAGGAGGTGAATTTGATGAGGTAGTGTCTCTCCTCTGAATACTAGCAATGAATTCAATGACTAGATAGAGCTTTCAACATCCTCTTCTTTTACATTCTCATTAGCTGCATGATTATTAACATCTTATTACAAAGTGGGTGTCAAAATTTTCCATTCATCATGAACACAAACTTCACAAGCTTGAGGTAATGAACACGAAATAAAATTCCTTCTTGGAACAACTTCATGTGCCTCCTTGGCTTTAGAGCATTCTCCATCATGTTTTCCATAACCAAGACCCAAATAATTAGGCCCTTCCTCAACAACATTTGGCTCAACTATGCCT